>ML108525.1:11439-23421 GCA_003697995.1 Taxidea taxus jeffersonii | reverse complement strand
TTTTGAATTTTGCATTCATCCATTCACATATTCAGGAGACACATATTATATACCTACTTTGTGCCAGGCAGTATTTTAGAGGCTTGAAATCTAAAAATGGGTAAGATGTAATCTTTGCCCTGAAATGTTCAATCTTAGGAGGGAGACAAACTAGTAAACAGTCTGACATAATACAAGGTAGTAGGAGTAATAGTAGCCATTTTCTGGTACATAAAGAGAAATAAAGATCCTTAAGAGGCTACAAAACAGGGATCTTCTCTTTTCAGGAGGGCTGAAATCAAATTTGCTGATCAAATCCCAGGGAGAATATCCCCTGTTTGACCTACTGCCTTGTGAATCAGGACTTTTTATTGGTCTCTTTCCAATTCCAAAAGCAGAAACAGCTTTATATCTACACCAGATGATTTCTAAAATGACTCAGGAAATAGTAGCAGCTCCATGCTTTTATGAAAACAAGGATAATTTATTCAACAAATATTTATTGATGGTCTATGAGTGAAATCCTATGCTAGACAGTGTGCCCCCACCTGTTTAGTTGGCTGCAATTGTAAAATACTTAAGTGTCACACAATTCCATTGCTATGGAATGAAATGTCAACCCAATCATGTGAAGTTTGTCTACCTTCCGCAGCCAAAGGAATATGAATAATCCAGCAGGTGGCAGCAGGGAAACAATTATTTTTATCTTGATTTGCGAGGGGTAGAAGGCAGCGATAGTCTGGCCTTTCGGGTCCTAGGTTCCCTTTCTAGAATCTGGAAGACACCCAGATAGAGGATAACCAGGCCATCTTGGGCGCTACAAAAGCGAGATTCCCGTCTCCATTTCTCTTCATTTATTAATTCCACAAATAATTATTAAGTCTCTACCATGTGCAGAGTCACAGATGGGAGAAGCTGGAAATACAAGAGTGAAACAGTCCTTGTTTACAGTCTGATCAGGGAGAGAGAGGTCTTAAGATCCCTACCTAGGTTCACAATCTCCAGGGTACTTTGCTAAAACTGAGCAGTGTTAGTCCACACACTAGACTAGAATGGGTAATTCATTGCGTCTCCATGCCCTTTGGTGCACAGATTAACAGAGTTAAAGAGCTAAGGGCTTGCTTGGATGGCGGGAAGACTGTGATATGGTCTGACTGCTTTCCATGGCCCTTTCTGACAGGTCTTCGTTCATTCATTTATCAAATACTTACTGCATTCCGTAACTGTGCCCAGCGCTGCGTTTGAGGCAAAGTGTAGACCTGTTTTGAATGTCATTCCCGGGCAGGCAAGACTGCCGAGCATGTTACAGTAAACAAAGCAGTAAAGCCGGAAGAATACTTAGTCGCATGTGATGTTTTATGATATCTGAGTGCTTAATATCTTTGTCTCGACAACAGTGCTTCTGTCGGGAGTTCTTCCCTGGGCTCTAAAAATTGAGAGCCGGCAGGGCAGACTCACTTATCCCGAGCTCCGGCAATTCAACGCGGTTCTTTCGCAGAGCGGAATATAAATTGACCCACTGAGCCACCGTAGGGACGGTCTACAGTCGGGAAGGGTTTGTCTCCGACCGGTGGATTCGTTAGGGCGTGGGGAGCCCGTGTCATATGACCAGTAGCAGCCCCCCCCATTGGCTCTCAGGGGCCACCCTCTCTGCCCAGTAGAGTGGGCTGAAACTCTGGAAAGGTTAAGCGCATGCGCAGTTCCCGGATTTCCCTAGCCACCCAGAGTGGAGCGGTGGGGTTGGGCGATAAACAGGCTGTGGCTAGGGAGGAGGGGTGGGGGCATTTGTTCCTTTGGGACTTTTCACGCCCTCTTATTCCTTTAGGTGTGGTTTGGTTCAGCGGCTTGAGCGAGCGTATTCTCTTGTGAAAGGGGAAAGAAGCTCCCGCGGAGAGCGGTCGAAGTTGCGGAGGGGTGCGAGACAGGAGTTCTCCCCTATGCCGGCCAAATGGTGCGGCCCTGAGCTGTTTCAAGACCTGGCCCGACGTGTCTGAGAGAGGCCCCGGAGGGGGCAGGGAGGCGCCCCGCAGAACGCGGGTTCTGTGAAGAGACGTGGAGAAGATTCGATTCGGAGAAGAGGAAGAGCCCGATTGAAAGGGAGCGAGGCCGCTGAGGGGGAGGGGGCTGCCAAGATGGCGTCGTCCTCCTCTGGGCCGTCGGCGGCCGGGGTTTCAGCCTTGGATCCCGCGGTCTCTTCCGGCGCCTCTTCCTCAGGTAATCAGGGTGGGGCGTGGGCAGGGGTCTGAGGACTGCTGTGCGATGGGAACGAGAGCGGGACCTGGGAGGGCGCCTGTAACTGGGGATGTCCGAGGAATTGCCGGTAAGGAGGACAGAGGCCGGGCTTTCAAATAGTAGGGCTTTCTGAGCGGGCACGGGGAGTCTGAGGAAAGGATGGATTTGGTTGAGAAAAGGGTTACTGTCAAAAACACTAGCTGTCTTCGGGAGACCGAATTGAGGACTTGAAGTAGTAGGGTTAGGAGGGGATGGAGATTGAAGGTGGGGGTGGGAGGGAAATAGAAGAGAAATCGAAAGGAACGGAAAAAAACGAAAATAAATGGAGGCTTCATAAGTAGAGGAATTAGTGTGAAAGGCAGGTGGAACCCAAGTTGGTTATGGGGTTAATTGGATGAAACTGTGGGAGAGAAGCCATGGAGTTGAAACATGTTTAAGAGTTAAGTGACGCTTTCTTTCGATTTGCTGCGGAGTTAGGGAATTGTGGATTTTGTTGGGGGTGGGAGATATTTGAGACTCTTTCCTTAGAGACTCCCCCTTATGCGTCATTCCTTCTCACTTTGTCCCCCCCCCCGCCACCCGCACGCACTTGTACACACATATATGTTTTATCAAACACCCTACTTCGATGATTCCCATTTCTAGACTGCCCACTTTTGGGAAGGAATGGAACATTTTGAAGGAAAATGGAAAAAAGACCCTAAAAACAGATGGAGAAAGTGCAATGATGCATTACAGGGTGAGAGAGGTTAAGTTGGGAATTAGGCCTGGGACGAATGGTGTGGTTGGGGAGGTGGTTCTACGTGCTGTGGGAGAATATTGCATAATAGGAAATGGACTGGAAGAATGCTTAGGCTGTATCAGGAAATTGGCACTTGGAGAATGGAGCCAGGGAACATAGCTCAAAGTAGTTAGAAACTATTGGCGATTTAGGGACTGCCGAGGAGCCACAAGAAAAGCAACAGATTGCGTGTAGGAGGGAAAATGTGTATAAGTCTGGGGAGGGGGTGGAGGTTGAGTCAGAAACTGTTCTAGAGCTTCCATCAGAAATGTCTGGTGTTCCACAGTGACTGTTGCTTCTAAACTGTGAGCAGGAGAGGCTTTCAGATGATGGATGCTGTACCTGAAAGGACTTTCCTTAGGCCTGGGATGTCATCCTTGCCTTTTGAATTAGCTATATAGAAGGTTCCACCTTTCATATTTCAGCTGGGATAGGTACCACTACATGGTCACAGATACCTTCTTCATAAGCTGCAGTTTTATTTATGTGCATCTATTTTTAGTTTCTTGAGAGGTGATTTTTGCCTTTCCTGTAAAAGCATTAGAGGACCAGATCAACTCATGTTGCATTCTAAGTGTGAAGAATGAAGTAAAGTGACAGATTTTTTTTAATAGAGTAGTTCCTTAATTTAAAACCTTTTCTCCTTCCCCCAGTGCAGAAAGAACAATGGTTGTGTGTAGTCATTAAACTTAACTATCAAGTTAGGTGTTCTATGAGAAACTAGGTTAACCTTTAAAAGTCATGTGTTTATATCCCAAAATTTGATTCAGTATCTATCTAATGGAAGTACTGGCCATGTGGATAGATTTAGGAGTAAAGGAAATAGTTCTTTGTTACTTACTGATATATTTTTCTCCTCTTCCATCTCTGCTCCTGCTTCAGATAGTTCTTCTGTCTTTTTTAAATGTCACTGCATGGTATTTTTTTTATGTTTTTCTGCCAGATCCTAGGGTTGGCAGTTAGTAATTCAGATTGCATAAATGTTTTGGGCCCTGTTGTGTTTTCCCAAGAAAATAAAATACTAGGTTTCAGTGGACTTTACAGCTCCTTGACTCTGCTGTGTTCTTATGAGAAGTCAAGGTATAAATATCTAAAAATAGTTTTAGATTCCTATTTTTACTTTTGTTTCTTAACAGCTACCCTCTTTGCTGCTTTGACAGATATTAAAGCAATTGTATTAAGAAATTAAGAAAAATTCTGTTTGTAAATATTTCTGAAAACCTGATGGGATTTTTGTGTCCAGATACACAGTGTTGACATTATTTGTGTGTCTGCACTTTCACTTAGGTTTGGTCTTAGTAAATTTAATTTAGTAAAATAATTCGTTTTAAGGATATGATTGAAGAGAATAGAGTATTTGATTTTGATCCAAAAAGGCTATTAAAAATGGGGTTTATTTGTTTTTATTTTGGGTTGTATTTGTGACTGGAGGTGAGTGTTGCTGTATCTGGATGGTACCAGGGGAATTAGGACATTGACAGGAATGAGTGATGGTTTATGGTTTCCTAAATTGTTAAAGGCAAGAAGGCTGGCCTTGTAGAAATTCAGGGTAGGGAGGGGTGTGTGTGTGTGTATCCATTCCAAAACCAGCTTATTGTTCTTAGGTGTTTAGCTGAATTTATTTAAATTTGGTGAAACTCTGAAATCCTAAAGGCAAGATTCTTTGGCAATGTTGAAAATGGATTCAAGATAAGAATGTTAGGATTCAGGGACAGATTGATCTTTTAGATAAGCCACTCATAACCTTTGGAGGCTCAAAATCTTTTGGCTTCAAATTAGGAAGAACAGATTATTTAGAACAGTTTTTACTGTCTAGATGTTTTCACCATTAAGGCACCAGTAAGCTGGTCTTTTATACTGCTGACAAGTGAAATACAGATGGTAAATCAAACCATATGTTCTAAGAGATGTTTGACATCTTTTCCCATTACAGTAATTACCATGTTTGGATTTGGGGGAGGCAGTTTTAAATGAATATCAGCTTACAGAAATCATCATGTGTTTGTTCTTATACTTTGTTAATAAAAACTGGGGCGCCTGGGTGGCTCAGTGGGTTAAAGCCGCTGCCTTCTGCTCGGGTCATGATCCCAGGGTCGTGGGATCAAGCCCTGCATCGGGCTCTCCTCTCTGAGGACAGCCTGCTTCCTCCTCTCTCTCTCTGCCTCTCTGCCTACTTGTGATCTCTGTCTATCAAATAAATAAATAAAATCTTAAAAAAAAAAAAACTGATGCAGTTTGCCATCTAGTCTCAGCTGTTAGGTGTGTAAAGGAAATTTATTCCTTGTTTTGCCTTTTCCCCCATCCTCATTATTTGGACAGTGACACCATTTACAAATAAAATTAGCCCTGAAGAGGTGCTGTTGACAGTATGACCATCTGTCATACCAGTGTGCAGAGAGTCTGTTTCCCTATCTGTAATTTGACTAGTTTATCAAGATCTTGAAATTCAGGGGCGCCTGGTTGGCTCAGTTGGTAGAGCATGTGACTCAATCTTAGGGTTGTAAGTTCGAACCCCACATTGCTGTGTAGAGATTACTTAAAAATAAAGTCATTCTTTTTAAAATTTTATTTATTTATTTGGCAGAGACAGCGAGAGATAGAAAACAAGTGGGGGGAATGGGAGAGGGAGAAGCAGGCTTCCCACCGCGCAGGGAGCCTGATGGGGCTCGATCCCAGGACTCTGGGATCATGACCAGGGCTGAAGCCAGACACTTAATGACTGAGCCACCCAGGCACCCCAAAAATACAATCTTTAAAAAAAAAAAAAAAAAACGAGAGAGAGAGTTTAAAATCAGCTCCTGACCCCCCCCCCCTTTTTTTTAAACCGCCAGGAAGGGAGTGAAGAGTTTCTTTTTGGGAGACTTGATTTGAAGTTTGAAGGAGTTAGAAAGTAAAATTAGAATGCTAAAGCTTTTCTGAAATAAGAGCTGTTTGATAAAATCACATGTGACTCCCCTTCTAAGGAAAAAGCACTTGAAACATTAGATGACCATGAACCTGTAGTTGTTTTTTACTTCAGACCAGAACATTTCTGAAATTGTCACCCTTTGCCTAGATGATTTTATCATGAGCACAAATGATTTGGAAGTAACTTTGTAGTCTTTTCCGACTGTATTTTACTTAATTACTGTGGGCAACCCCAGAGGACACAGGACTGAAGCATTTTTGTTTGGGACCTTTATCATAGGGCCAGCCTCATCAGTCCCTGATTCTGGTGGTTTTGTTCTTTCTGAAAGAGCTTCACCAGTAAATTATGCTCTAATCTGGTAACAGCAAATGGCAGGGGTTTTGTGGTTTTTTGGGTCTGTGTTCTTTGTATCTGGTGTAAAACATTTGTAGGCCGATCCTTTTCCCTTCCATTCTTCCATACTAGTGAAAAGTAATACAATTGGGACGCCTGGGTGGCTCAGTGGGTTAAAGCCTCTGCCTTCCGCTCAGGTCATGATCCCAGGGTCCTGGGATCGAGCCCCTCATCAGGCTCTCTGCTCAGCAGGGGGCATTCTTCCTCCTCTCTCTGCCTGCCTCTCTGCCTACTTGTGATCTCTCTGTCAAATAAATTTTTTAAAAAAGGTAATACAATTTGAGCCACTTTACTAGAATGAGAAACTGAAATTTGGAAATGTAAAAATAGAACCGAGTATCATGCAGTCAGAATATCACCAGGTACCATTTTGGACGACATTTTATAAGTAGGGAGAGAGGTTTCTGTTTGTTTTTTACATGGGGTTTTTGACACTTTCTTTTTTTTTTTCTCTAGAAAACTGACATCAGAATGTCATTGTTTTTGATTAACCATTTTTTTTATTTTTGAAAAAGATTTCATTTATTTGAGAGAGAGCAAGAGAGTGCAGTGTGCACACAAGCAGGGGGTGGGAGCAGAGGGAGGAGAGAATCTCAAGCAGAATCTACGCAGAACATGCTGAACTCAGAGCCTGAGGCCAGGCTGAATTCCAGGACCCCAGGATCATGATGTGAGCCAAAACAAGAGCCAGAGGCTCAACTGACTGAGCCACCAGGCACCCTTGATTAACCATTTATTTCTGCCATGGCTGCCCAAGCCTGGTCAGGTATGATTATATAGACTTATTAAAGTATCCAGTATCTGATAATAATTGGTAGTAATGCATGATAAGTTAGCTTTGGATATCAAAATAATATGTTTTGCTTATTAGTTTCTGTGTGCAGTTCTGGGTTGATATACAAGTCTTCTGATTCATAACTTTGCTCAAACAGGTGCCAGCTACTAGTTATTACATATTTTATTAGTCTATTTTTCTCTGATGATATAGTGGAAACTATAGTCTGGGTAGTGAACAACAGAGATAACATACCAGGCCAAAGACAGAACTGGGGATAAAGAAGGAAGGTGGTTGTTTTATTCTTTAAGCTCTATATTTTCTTTTCAAGAATTTTTGGGTATTCTGACTTGATATAAAGCAAGAGCAAAGTTGTTAATTTCTTCTTTTTCCTGGGTGTATTTCTTGATCGTGAACAAAAGCATACTTCAGGAAGTATGCTATTTTCTGATAGCCTGGTAGAGGGAATCTGTGTTTCTCTGTGTTCCAAACCCCAGCCCACCATTCAGTCTCAGAGAGAGTGTTTGGCCTGATGGTATTTCCTAGAGGAAACCCCTTCCTAGCCCATTTCCCCTATTGCACTTCACTTCTCCACCCTTTCCTATCAAAAGAGCACTGTTTAGTTTCTAAGTATGTGTTAGTTGGTTTTGTTCACATCTCCTATGAGCTTCCATTGTTCTTTTTATTGTTTGCTATTTGAAGTGAACCTTTTTTGCTCAACCTCTCTATTTTTTTTAAACTTTGTCCCCCATTCATTTTTCTTTGTCCTCCTATGAAATTCCAGTCTGTTTGTTTGTAATGACTGTCGACAATAGATATATTTCTTTTATTTTTAAGTAACCTTTGCACGCAGCATGGGTCACTAACTTACAAGATCAAGAGTTGCATGCTCTACTGACAACCAGCCAGACCAGGCACCCCTGTAGACAATACGTATTAATTGGCAATCATCTGATTCCAGAAAAGGTTTCTTCCTGATGAATCTGAGGAAGACTTTGGCAAAAAGTAAGGAGGGCAGGTTCCTTGTAGGGAGTATAACATATCTTATTATTTGCTTTATGTACTTAACCAAGTAATATGGAAGTAACCCAGAATAAGCAGTATACCAAAGGATCAGTGATGTTAATGGGAAGTGGGTTAAGGGAAGGTAAGCAAAGGAAGTTGTAGGGAGAGAATGGGAAGAGGGTTTTTTTAGGATACATAATTAGCTACAACAGAGTAGCTTTCCTGTGCAGTGTACGTAAACACCCTGGTGAACTTCAAATTTTAATTTACAAGAACGTGTATAAAAGGGATGATGGAAGGGCGCCCGGGTGGCTCAGTGGGTTAAAGCCTCTGCATTCGGCTCAGGTCATGATCCCAGAGTCATGGGATGGAGTCCCACATCGGGCTTTCTGCTCAGCAGGGAGCCTGCCTCCTCTTCTCTCTCTCTCTGCCTACTTGTGATCTCTGCCTGTCAAATAAATAAATAAATAAAATCTTTAAAAATAAATAAAAGGGATGATGGAAAAGTAACATATCTCTAATTTTCCTTGTAATTGCCTGGAAGTCCATTGTTGGGCAATTAATGTTCATTATGATATCATTAAAATTAGACTTTCTCTGCTGAAACATGTACATTGCATTCCAGCACGAGTCATTGCTTTTCAGGATAGATAGAGCTAGATTTGGAAATAAGAGGTGGCAGTCTGCCAAGAAATTTCAAATATTTCTTGGCCATGGGTGGCTTATCCAAGAGACTCAGGTCTTTTATTTATTCATTTTTTAAAGATTTTATTTATTTAGTTGTCAGAGTGAGAGAGAGTACAAGCAGGGGGAGCAGGAGAGAGAGAGGGAGAAGCAGGCTCCCCACTGAGCAGGGAGTCCGACACGGAACTCTATCTCAGGACCCTGGAATCATGACCTGAGCGAAGGCAGAGGCTTAACCAGTTGAACCTCCTAGGTGTCCCGAGACTCAGGTCTTTTTTTTTTTTTTCTTTCATTTTTAAAAAGATTTTATTTATTTATTTGACAGAGAGAGAGAGGGAGAGGAAGAGAGAAAGAGCACAAGTGGGCAGAGCAGCAGGTAGAGGAAGAAGGAGAAGCAGGAGATGTGGGGCTTCTCAGGGTCCTGGGATCACGATCTGAGCCAAAGTCAGAGGCTTAACCAACCGAGCCATTCAGGCGCCCTGAGACTCAGGTCTTTTAAAGAAGATCTCCCCCCCCCCCGCCATTTTCAAAGTTTTAGGGCCAAGAGATACATATTTGAGGCCTGATAACCATGAAATTTGCCTCATAGGGATGCCTGGGTGGCTCAGTCGGTTGTGCGTCTGCCTTTGGCTCAGGTTGTGATCCCACCTCTGCCCTGTTGTTCCCCCTGCTTGTGTTCTCTCTCTCTCTGACAAATAAATAAGATTTTAAAAAAAAATTCGCCTTATAGAAGCAAAAGTTTATCACAAGAGGGAAATGTAGAGATATTTTAATTAAATTTGGAAACAGGTTCGGGGAGCTTGTTACTAGTGGCAGAGGTATTGCATTGAGGCTGTATGTTATCAGGATGAGTCTTAGTTTAGGGGCACCTGGGTGGCTCAGTGGGTTAAGCCTCTGCCTTAGGCTCAGGTCATGATCTCAGGGTCCTGGGATCCAGCCCCGCATCGGGCTCTCTGCTCAGCGGGGAGCCTGCTTCCTCCTTTCTCTCTGCCTGCTTCTCTACCTACTTGTGATCTCTGTCTATCAAGTAAATAAAAATAAATAAATAAATAAAATAAAATAAAAAAGATGAGTCCTAGTTTAAAAAAAAAGAAAAGGGTGAGTCTTAATAAACGTGTGGCTCATTCCTTGCTGCTTAGTTGGCTGTTATCTGAGGTGACCCCAGGACTGGTAGATCAGACTGCTTTGTGTTTTGGAGCTTTTGCTTCTAGAAGCATCTTTGCCTTTCTGACTTTTTCCTAGAAGATCCTTAGGAAAATTTGACACTTGCTAGGAAACAAAATTCAGTTTTTCTCTGGGCTGTGGCTTGGCTATCTTAATTGGCTTAGTTTAGTCCTTATTGAGGGTATAATAGTGGTTCTTTTTTGTTTCTAAACACTAAGTTTTTGAGTACTCAGCACTACTTCTCAAGGGGTGGACTGATATTTCAAACATTTCTGAGTATTTTCATTTGAAGAACATATTGTGCCCCCTACCTGCAGGGGTATGCTTAAAATGGTTTTCAGTATCTCAAGGTAACAAGGACCGAAGACATTGCTTCAAATAGTGCAGCAGATAACTGGGCTGTGTTTGTGTTTTGTTTTGTGTGGGGTTTTGCTTTTGATTGGGGGTTATTTTCTTTTGTTTTGTTTTTTTCCTTTTAAACCCTCTGGCTCTCAGTCTGATTTAGCATTTTGTTTCCCAAAAGTCTGCTTATATTGCTTTGTGCTCTGTGTAGGTATTACGGACACATTTATATGCAGTAGTATTGAGCTGTGTCTTTGGGATTGCTTCTTTACAACCTGCCTAGGCAAACTGGAGTTGTCTGAGGAATGCACATCCGGCCAGCCTCTAGCATCCCCAAATTATACGTGTACTTCAAACATTGAAGTCAGTCACACACTGCCTCTTAGTTTCTCATTGGGTGGATGATGTCATTTCATCTCCGACGGAAATGCTTCTGCTCTGAAAGTGCAGGGAGAGGCTCTGGTATTAAGGCCAACTCTGTTTTGTTCCGCACACTGGGAGAGAGGGGACAACTCTTATATTAGAGGTTTTTACAGTTTGGAAATATCTTTATTTCAGTTATCTCCTCTTTTAAAGCCAACTCATTTACCCCTCTGAAGTTTGCCTTTTTTATACTTCTTGGAATTATATTGATGATTTTTCCCTTCCTCTACATTTCCTCCTTCCCCTCGGTGTGAATCTTAATGTCCTGTAGTTCAGTAGTAGCAAGCAAATGTATGGAGAGTCACAGTGGTGTTTTGCCAAGAAACCAGCCCCTCCAGTACCTTTTTAATCAGAAACACACTTTAGGGTGGGGCCAAGGACCAAAATGGAGTGCTTCCTAGGACAGAGGTACTCAGAAAAATATTCTGTGACGTGGTGTGATGATTCATCATTGTATTTTAGCAAGAATCAATTGGGTTGTTGCCATTTTGTCACTTGACTGGTTCAGCTGCTTTGAAATTATTTTCATAACATTAAGGATTTCCCAGCTTATTTTCAGAATTTAGCAGATAGATTTTTTATATTTTTCAGGGCTAGGTATCCAGGAGATAGGCTGAAATTAGGTATTAGGAGAATATTGATATTCTGGAGGATGTGAAAGATAAATCTCTTCAGGGAGAACCTCTTATATGTGCTGATGAAGTTTTGTTTCAGGTTTTTTTTTTTTAAATATTTTATTTATTTATTTGATAGACAGAAATCACAAGTAGGCAGAGAGGCAGGCAGAGAGAGGGGAAGCAGGCTCCCCTCTGAGCAGAGAGCCCAACGCGGGGCTTGATCCCACGACCCTGGGATCGTGACCTGAGCCGAAGGCAGCGGCCTTAACCCACTGAGCCACCCAGGTGCCCCTTGTTTCAGGTTTTACAAGCATCTCAGAATAATACATGGTAGAGAAAGAGAGTGAGTGTAGAGGAGTCATGCGTATTTGTAGCTCAGGATTGTCAGCAGCATTCTGGACATTGTCTTTTTACATTTTTTTCTTCTAGTGTGTCTCTGCAGCAGCTTAATATGATTGTAATGAGCTTCAGTTAATGTGTGGGGTAGGAGTAATGTTGGTCTGTATATGTGGGACTTTTGAGTAGTGGTTTACTGGGGAAAGTGGAGTATATAGCAAAGAGCACAACAATAAAGTCAGCCCTGTGTATCTCTTTTCCTTAATTACTAAATTATTGATGTAATTATTTTTTATATAAAATTTACATGGATAAGGAAAAATAGATATTTAAAGTTACTAAA
>RCUC01157156.1:0-58661 GCA_003697995.1 Taxidea taxus jeffersonii | reverse complement strand
CCACATATTACAAAACACTTCTGTTGAGGTGAAGGCTTCAGAAGGGGGAGACCTACCGGAGCACTTCACAATGTGGCCCTAAAGAAAGAAGTGGTTCTCTGTAGGTAAATGAAAGCTACGCAGCCAAAAAGGAAACAAAAAATGTTTCCTGCATATGTTGAGAGTAGTGTTTCTTTAACACTGGTAACTAAATCCCCTCTTCCCAGCCACAACCTTATATAAAGGCTCTCAACCCCCAAATAAACAAACAAAGGAAGCTGTTGGCAAATTGGTGGCATATTTTATAACAGAAAATATCTTTAAATTTGCATTTAGATCACTCCACCAACGCCTGACCAGGAGGGCTCACGGAACAAAAGGCAATCCGCTCCAGAGATATACATTCCTACTTCTACTCCTAGAGCCACAGGAACCATGTGTCTTGCAAATTTAGAATCGTAGTCAAGGAAATGCAAATTAAACGGGAAGATGCCATTTGTCGTCCATCAGTGCCATCAGGAGCGACAGGACTAGGGACTGCTCTGTTCTTTTTGGAAAGCAATCTGGCAGTAAACCGTTCAAAAAGTTAAAAAAACTTTGGATTTTTTTTTGAAAAGCCAAACTTATAAAAAGTGGCAAGAATAAAATGATGGATTCTATAACCTTCCACCTAGCTTCACTAATTAACATCTTGCCTCACTGGCTTTATCTCCATGTATGTAATTATACATACACATTTTTTTCGGAACCACTCAAGAAGAAAATGCAGATATCATGACTCTTCACTCCTAAACCTTTCAGCATATTATTTCCCAAGAACAAGAACATGCTCTTACACAATGATAAAATTATTACATTCAGGAAACTTACATTGCTACAACAGTATCATCTAATAGTACAGTCCACATTCATAATTTGCTAAATATCCCAAAACTGTTTTTTAATAACAATTTTTTTCTTGATCCAAGATCAGGCATTGCATTTAGATATTATCTCCTAAAAAGTAAAATGAGCATACTATTGACACAATCATCCCTATACCTACAGAAAGCAGAGCACTGGAACACAAGGAGACTTTATATATAGATCTACATTTAGATGCAGATAGAAAATTAGATGTTTACTGTACCATTATCTGCAGCAGTAAAAATCTGGAAACAATATAAGAGACCATGAAAAGGGACTTGTTGAAAAAAAATATATATGGAATATATATGAAAATATATCCAGATTCTGGAGTATTATGCAGCTATTAAAGATAGTGAATTAAAGGGGCTCCCAAGGGGCTCAGTCGGTTAACTGTCCGACTCTGTCTTTTTTTAAAGATTTTATTTATTTATCTGACAGAGAGAGGCAATGTACAACAGCAGGGAGAGGGAGAAGCAGGAGTCTGACATGGAGCTCGATCCTAGGACCCTGGGATCATGACCTGAGCTGAAGGCAGATGCTTAACGGACTGAACCACCCAGGTGCCCCAGAGCATCCGACTCTTGATTTCAGCTCAGGTCAGGATCTCAGGGTCTTGAGATCAAGGCATGAGTTGGGCTCCATGCTCAGTGGGGAGTCTGTTTGGGATTTTCTCTCCCTCTCCTTCTGCCCCTCCCCTGCTTATGCATGGGTAGCCCCACCATCAAATAAATAAATCTTTAAAAATAGAGAATTAAATCTACACATGTTGACCTAGAAAGATGTCCACAATCTACTGATAAAGTTCCAGCATTGTTTTTTACTTTGTTTCAGCCTACTGGGAAGTAGAAGGATGGCGATCTAGCTGTAGATCTCTGACACCAGCCACAGCAACATTTTCCTAGGTAAGTCTTGTGAGGCAAGGGAAAAACAAAAACAAAAATAAGCTATTGGGACTACAACAAAATAAAAAGCTTCTACAGAGAAAAAAAAAAAAAACCACCAAAAAAATCAAAACTAAAAGGCAACCTACTGAATGGGAGAAGATATTTGCAAATGACATATCCCATAAAGGGTTCATATCCAAAATACATAAAGAACTGATAAAACTCAACACCAAAAACCCAAGTAATCCAATTTAAAAATGGGCAGAAGACATAAGCAGACATTTCTCCCAAAGAAAACATCCAGATGGCCAACAGACACATGAAAAGATGCTCAGCATCCCTCATTATCAGGGAAACACAAATCCAAACCACAAGGAGGTATCAGCTCACACCTGTCAGAACGGCTAAAATCAAAAACACAGGAACAACGAGTGTTGGCGAGGATATGGAGTAAAATGAACTCTCTTGCTCTGTTGGTGGGAATGCAAACTCCATGCAGCCACTGTGGAAGACAATGGAGGGTCTTCAAAAAATTAAAAATAGAACTACCCTACAATCCAGTAATCGCACCACTGGGCATTTACCCAAAGAATGCGAAAGTAGTAATTGGAAAGAATATGTGCATCCCTATGTTTATAGCAGCATTATCTACAATAGCCAAATTAAAGAAAAAGCCCAAGTGTCCGTCAACAGATGAATGGATAAAGAACATGTGGTATAAATATACAAGGAATACTATACAGCCATAAAAAAAGAATAAAATCTTGCCATTTGCAACAACATGGATGGATCTAAAGGGTATAATGCTAAACGAAATAAGTCAGAGGAAGACAAATACCATATGATTTCATTCATATGTGGAATTTAAGAAGCAAAACAAATGAACAAAAGAAAAAAAGAGACAAAGCAGAAAACAGACTCTTGGGCACCTGGGTGGCTCAGTTGGTTGGGAGACTGCCTTCTGCTCAGGTCATGATCCTGGAGTCCCAGGATCGAGTTCCACATCAGGCTCCTTGCTCAGTGGGGAGCCTGCTTCTCCCTCTGACCCTCCCCCCACAATGCTTGCTCTCTTGCTCACTCTCTCTCAGATAAATAAAATCTTTAAAAAAATAAAAAATAAAACAGACTCTTAACTATAGAGAACAAACTGATGGTTACCAGAGGAGAGGTGGGTGGGGGGATGGGAGGAAAGAGCACATTTATCATGATGACCTTAGCAAATAATATATGGAACTGCTGAATCACCATATTATACACTTGAAACTAATATAACACTATATGTTAACCATACTGGAATTTTAAAATTTTTAATAATTAATTAAATAAAATTGCACATGTGATTCAGACTGTATTCCTGTCGGATGGTACTGGTCTAGAGTCCCAGCCCTGGTTTTAAATCCCAGATAGACAGTGCCACTTACTCCCTGTATGAAGTGATTTTCCTCTTTAAGCACTGACCTACTCATCAGTATATTGGGAATAATAAATACACCTACTGTATCAGGCTGATGTGAGAAGTAAATTAGATAATGCATGTAAAGCACTTAGCAGAAGACCTAGACATGGGGGATGCCTGAGTGGCTCAGTCACTTAAGCGTCTGCCTTCAGCTCAGGTTGTGATCTCAGGGTCCTGGGATTGAGTCCCACATCGGGCTCCTGCTTAACAAGGAGCCTGCTCCTCCCTCTGCCGGCCCCTCCCCCTGCTTGCACGTACGCTCACTCTCTCTCTCTGACAAATAAAGTCTTAAAAAAAAAAAAGCTCTCTTAAAAAAAAAAAAAACTAGACATGGCAGGTGTTCAAAAACGGGAGCTGCCCTTAATATTACCATCCAGCATTAGGTGAATAATCAGGAGATGAAGGTTTTAGACCTGGCTCTGCCCATACCTGACTATTGAAAAAAAAACATTAATCTCTTAGATTCTTCACTTCTTTATTAGAAAATCAGTAGCTAATAATCTGCTTCATCTGGTTATTCTGAAGACTGAGTTCTTTCAGTCTACGTGTGTTCACTGAGTACCAACTATGAGCTAGGCACCATTCGGGGGACTGGGAAAAAGCAATGAACAAGTCAGATAAAGCTCCTGTCCTTAAAGAGCTTCTATTCCAGAGAAGATCTATCACACACAAAAAAATTATATAATGTAATGTAGGGTAGTAATAAGAAATATGAAGAAACTGGAGCAGGGTAAGGGAAAGGAGTGATGGAGAGATGCCACTGTAGGCCAAGGACAGAGGCAGAGACTGTGGCAGGGGGATGCTGGGTAAGTCTGGGCTAGAAAGAGGCAGCCAAGGTGTAGCTGCAGAATACAGAGATGGGGGCAGGAGAGGAGATTCGGCCAGACCACAGGGGGCCCTGGAGGCCTTGGGAGGAACGCAGGGTCTCATTCTCACAGGAGGCAGCTGCTAGAGAGCTTTACCCGGGTTTTTAGATGATCCCTTGGCTACCCTGAAGGAGGTGATGCCAGGCTCAGCACAGCACAAAACAAACATGGGGGCCAGCAAGAGCAGAAGGTTGAGATGCGGCCCCGTTAGCTCCGCCAGCATCCTAGAGGGCACGAGACCTGTTACAGCAAAGGGGACAGGGAGGAAGCAGGCGTGGCAGTAAACAGGTCAGTAGCGCTGCAGAGAATTACAGCCCCAGGACAGTGCTTGCAATCAGGCTCCAGGTCACCCCAGAGGCAATACTCCTCTACTCTCAAAGCACAAAGGAAGAAACCAAGTCATCAAAACGAGAAGCCAACTCGGCGCCTCCACCACAAGGAACATCCCTTAATCAGACCAGCAGAAACACACTGGCTGAAGAAAAAACAATTAAAAAAAATGTATTATTACAAAATACTATTTTTTATCATAGAAAAGTCACTGTAAAAATGCAGAAAGCGGGGGCGCCTGGGTGGCTCAGTTGGTTGGGCCACTGCCTTCGGCTCAGGTCATGATCCTGGAGTCCCGGGATCGAGTCCCGCGCCAGCCTCCCTGCTCGACAGGGAGTCTGCTTCTCTCTCTGACCTCTTTCCTCTCACGGTCTCTCTCTCTCTCTCTCTCAAATAAATAAATAAAATCTTAAAAAAAAAAAAATGTAGAAAGCAGGGTGCCTGGGTGGCTCAGTGGGTTAAAGCCTCTGCCTTCGGCTCAGGTCATGATCTCAGGGTCCTGGGATCAAGTCCCGATTTGGGCTCTCTGCTCAGCAGGGAGCCTGCTTCCTCCTCTCTCTCTGCCTGCCTCTCTGCCTACTTGTGATCTCTCTCTCTCTGTCAAATAAATAAATAAAATCTTTTTTAAAATGCAGAAAGCAAACAAAAAGAAACAAACAGAAGTAAAATTAAATTCCAACTAACTAGAATCCTATAACAACCAGAAGTTACAGTAAATAATGTTTGGCTGTTTATATCCAGATAGCTATGAATACATAAACATCAAATCTAGACCTCTTCTTCTGCAAATATAAATATGTGTGCATCGCATGTGTTTTTTAAAAATAGCACTGTTCTCTGTTAATGGTGCTGTAACTTGCCCCTTTTACTGACTACTCATATATACTGCACTTGACTTCCAAGGTAGTTAATTCGAGATTGATGGGATCCTTTCTAATGCTGCCTAGTATTCATAAAGAATATTACATCCCACAGACCCTACGGTTGGGCATATGGGTCGTTTCCAACCAGTTTTTACTAGCCCCTGTCGCACCCTGTTTTGGTGCCCAGACACTCACATCAGTTGTTACTTACAGCAAACTCCTCGGGACTCACTTTCAAGACATCGAAGACAACGGCATCGTAGCTCTTGCTGGCATAGTCGCAGCTCTGGCCCTCCAGAGAGTCTGAGCTGCTGCTGCCCTGCGGAGGACAGGGAGAGAGGGTCCCACCTGAGCAGTCGGGCTCACTCCAGACTCGCTCCCTCCCAGGCCCAGACCGAGGACGCGCACAGGGAGGAAAAGCTCCTACTGCCCACTGCTGTACCCCATTCCAGGCACCGCGTTGGGCACTTCATACGCACACTCCTGTTTAATTCTTCAAAGAACGGAGTACATGCTATTTTTACTCCCACTTTACAGATAAGGAAACAGAGGCAATGCCACGTCCCCAAGGTATCACAGCCAGGAAACCGGAGAGCCAGGAAGTGAACCCAGTTTCGTGTACCCTCGATCACGGCCCCCAACTGCTTCCAGCCCATTGTGTATCTGGTGGGGTAAAAAGACAGAGCCCACTCCCCCTTCAGAGAGAACGGGACTTCACAGCTCAGGAGGCCTGAGGCAATCATCGGTCTTGTTCTGTCTCTCTAACGTTACCTAGTTTCATCTTTGTTTTTTGTTGTTATTGTTTTCTGGAAGTCACTGCAGAAAATTCTTATACAAAATGTTAAACTGGCTCTCAAGGCTTATTTCATATACAGGCCATTTGGAATTCAAAACCAGATTGCTGATGAGGTGAGAGGTAACCAACTGGCTTTGGAGACGGGCGTGAAAGTTATATTTAGTAGAGTCCCTTATTAGGGAGAACCCCGTGAGCCCTACACGGACAGAAGGGGTCTCCCATAAAAGAGCACATTAAAACTCCCCAAATGTGGCCAGTTTTATGAAGCCCAACCCTGTGGGGATCCCAGAATGTTGAACATACCTTCTCTTTGATTTTATTTAATTTCATCAAACTCTACTTCGGGGAACCAATCAAACTTACCACCCAAAATTGTGCCCTGTTCATAAATGGTTTTATTCGTCTCAACCCGTGAAGAGGGATTTTGTGGTTTCCATTAACCTCAATATCTTGGACTGGGATTTAGAGAACATGCTTTTATTAATTCTTCTTTATTTCACTCTTTCCAAAAAGGCTATATCTGGAAAAACTGTGCAATCTTACTGGAAACTAGAGTGTTTTTAGGCCAGTGAGGGAAACCAACAGTCAACAACCAAGAATGTGAGGTTAAAAGGAGGAGCGGAAATGCAGACCTGTAGATTTCAGTAGGCCTGTGTCACTGAAAGGTTTTGTGAGGGAGGCTGCTCTACCCAAAAGTCGAAGGTGATCTGAAGAAGTAGCACATCATGGTGGTTGAGAGCTCTGAAGTCATGCCTGGTGGGAATGCCAGCTCCACGCCAGCGGCTGCCCGACGTCGCACAAGCTATTCACCTGACCATCTTAGCTCTCTGGAAAACGACACCGTAGGCAGCCCCCCGCCCCGCCCCAGGGCTGTGGTACAGGCTATACACAATGAAGCTAACAAAGCAGCAGGCAGAATCCCCCTCCCCAAGAGACACTGATTCAAGCGGCCTGGGCTGGCTCGGCTGTGGCTATTTCAGAAGTTCCCTGAACAATGGGACATTCTCCCCTGAGGAGAATCTGTGCTAAACTTTTGAGAAGTAACAAAGGCGAATCTTGAATGCGTCTGAAATTGGCAGTCTGTTCTGCCCCTCGGTCTTGTGCACAGGCTCCAAGCAGGCGATCACCTCTAAGTCCCTGCACTGCCACACCCATCTTCCAGAAAGTAACCAAGTCAAGTGACAGGGTGGTTTTCCTCAGTGTAGGGTCATCAGGGTTAGGAGCACTGGCTTGAGAGTCACAGGGGCCTGACTGTGAATCCCTACCCACTGCTGGCCAGCTGTGTGATTGAAGCCAGTTTATTCACCTCTTCCTGCCTTAGTTTCCCCAGTTTGCCTTCAGTTTCTGAAGCAACAGTACAGACCTGACCGGGCGACCGTAAGGACTGGTGGGATGACACCCGTGAACACGCAGGACACAGGCCTGGCAGACAGGACATGCTGAGTTATGGAGGTGGACGTGTGTGGCGTCATTTCCCGAGTGCTTCAATTAAACCTGTGTTCTTTCGCTCAACAACGCCGTGAGTACTTACCGTGTTCCAGACACACACACACAGGCACCCACACACAATATGCATGCATATGCGCATGCACATACACACAGAGAGATCAGAAAAGACAGAGGTTTTACTCCAGATGAAGTGTAAATTGTAAATGAAAACAGAAGTCTGGTTTCCTCCAGTTACCAAACAGTCCATTCCCAGGATTTCAGGTTTTATAACTTTCCTGTAACACCCCATTGCATCTGCCCCAGATACACACGCTCATACAAGAGGCCTTATTTAATCCAGCGTTGCCCCAAATACACGAGTGGTGGTGTTGACGATGAGGCAGTAACTTCATTTAAATCTGTATTGGCACCATTGGGGAATTTTAAAAACTACTCACAAGTCTGTTTTCAGAAGCAGAGATCAAAATAGAGAGTTTTTTGAAGGTTTGCAAGATATGAATAGGTTCCTGTGAATTTCTAGCCGGTCACACAGGATCATTTCAAAAGCCCAGCTCCGCCGTGAGGGACTGCGCGTTCCCTCACCGGTGGTCATGGGGGCCAGGCGTACACACTCAGCCTGGTGGCATCCCTGGGCCTGATGACAGCCGCTCCTCTTGCATGTCTCTGTTCCATCACTGCACTTGGAAAACAAACCCCTACCACCCCCCAAAGCCCAGGGCAGGGGCCTAGCCCAGGCCACTCTCAGACCACCAGTCCTTACAGCCATCTCCTACTGAGCAAGGTAAACAAGAACACAGGGCCAGTTGGAATCACTTCTGTCTGACTTCATTCTGGAACGTGTGACTTATTTATAATCAGCAGCAGCTTTTCTTGGGAAAGATCTGATCCCATCTTGCCACCAAAATGGAATGTGGCACTTGCCACAACTGGACTGGGCAGGTGTTTGTTTTTCTTTGAAGAGAACGACTGCAGAAAACGCATTGATCCTCGGGGCTGACTGCCTCCCAAGTCTCACGCCCGGTGTGGCCAAGGGCCTCAGGAGTGCTAAGAATGGTGGTATTCATGGAGCCTTGCTGCCTCGCTGTCCACAACTTAGCTGGGGCCTGGGTCCGCTGAAAGGAGTCCCCCTATTCCCACCCATGGTCCCAATCCTCACAGCCCCCGTACCTGCGGAGTGGCGGAGGTGACCAACACGCTAGCCATCAGACCATTCCTCTTGTACATAGTCTCTGGGCCGCAGGGAGCTTCAGGGCAGCCTCCGTCGGTGACATAACCTATCTGGAGAAGTCCTGCAAGGCAAGGGTGCTCATGAAAACCAGCTTCAAACTCAACTTAATCCCACTGGGGGCAGGGAACATTGTGCTAGACTTGAACAGAAGACCACAAAGAAGACCTTTACCTTTTCTTAAAGATTTTATTTGGCAAAGACAGCGCAAGCAGGGGGCAGCAGGCAGTAGGAGAAACAGTCCCCCACCCTAACCCCCCCCCAACTGAGCAGGAAGCCCAACGCAGGGCTCAGTCCCAGGACCCTGGGATCATCCTGAGCCAAAGGCAGAGGCTTAACCAACTGAGCCCCCCAGGTGCCCCATGGCCTTTGTTTTATTTTAAATATTTTTTTTTTATTTGTTTGACAGAGAGTGCACACAAGCAGGGGGAGGCAGAGGGAGAAGCAGGCTCCTCGATGAGCGGGGAGCCGGATGCAGGACTCCATCCCAGGACTCCAGGATCATGACCTGAGCCGAAGGCAGACTCTTAATCATCTGAGCCACCAGGCACCCTGACCTTTGTTTTAAATGAAAGCAGGTAAAGAACACAAATGAATTTTACCACGTCTCCCCATGCACTCGACCACTTCATCAGTAGCAAGGTGATACTTGTGCAGTGCTCACCACATGCCGCGCGCTTGGCATACGTTAACTCAACGGACCCTCACGACAGCCTCGGGCAGGTCCTCTTCTACCCATGTTACACGTGAGGAATCTGAGCCACAGAGAGCTTTAGTGCCTTCAGTCACGCTGTCTCCTGATCCCATCAGCATTCAAGGCCCTGCTCAAACGTCGTTTCTTCTATCGTGCCTGGACCACTCGAACCAGATCCAGATCCAGATGCTCTCATGCCAGTGTGTACATAGCCCTGAGGCCAGTGTGTACAGAGCAGAGCATTTATCATATCACTGAACATTCCAGAACTGCAGCCACCACCTGCTTTTCAGCAGGAAAATGACCAGGAGAGCAGGGAGAATGTAACAGGGGAAGGAAAGGAGAAGGTAGAAGGCCCAGCTGGAAGCCAACTGCAATTACCCAGGCCAGAGCTGAAGGTCCTCTGTGCTAAGTGACGTTGTCACAGTTAAGTGAGAGAGGAGGAGACAGACTGGGAGACAGCAGGAGCAGAAACTGATGGGGAAGAGGGACAGAGGAGAACAAGCTGAGGATGAATGGTGTCTGGCCTGAGGTGCCAGAAGGATGGTGTGTGCGTCCTCAAGCAAAGGGACAGAGGCGGCACAGCAGATTAGTAGAAGATGATGATGAAGAGCTTCATCTGGGATATATGCCGAATCCACGGTGCCAGAGAGAAAATCCACCCTGGAGGGAAGGTCTCGCCTAAAGCCCACTGGGGAGGATGGTCCGGAGGTAGAGAGAGAGGATCTCCACCCCGCCTGTGACGCTGCTGGAGCCTCGGCCACAGGGCCGGCGGCGAGCAGTGTCACACACCCGAGAAGGAACGCCAGAGCGCACAGGCTCCCAGGCCATGATGGCCATCCCCGCGCAACCACTCTGCTGGCTTCCGTCCGCCCCGTTCTCCTCGGCGACAGCCCGTGAGCCGTCCACCTTCCCTGCTTTCTTCCCCCAGACACCGAGAGGAACCAGTCTGAGCTATAAATGACATTTGGGGGCCAACTGGGGACCGCTGATATGGACACTGCAGAGGACACTGAATTGCCACTCCTTTTCTGGGGCACGAGAGCAACAGTGACATCCACGCCAACAACTGACATCCACTGGCAGAAGCTCAGCTTTTCTGAATGCTCGATCCTTTTCATACTGAGAAAGCAAAGGGGGCAAAAAAGCACAGGCCGGCTATGTTTTTCCTCAGAGTCCAGACTCCGCGCTCGTGAGGGAAAGGGGACTGGAAACACTCATTTGCTAATCATTCGTGTCCTCGGAGAAGCCGCGCCCGCTGTCACCCGGGACCCTGCGCCCGTGGCGGGGGCAGGTCTGGAAGGCAGCTGCCCGAAAATAGGAAGAGACCTTGGGCCAAAGAAGGTCTCGGTAGGGCGGAGCGAAGCGCGCCGGGGAAAGGCAAATCCAAACCGCGGTGAGCTGCCGCCTCACACCCGCCGGACGGCGATCGCGGAAGAGGCAGCGCCAAGTGCGGGCAAGGACGCGGAGAAGTGGAGCCCGCGTACTCTGCTGCTGGGGGCGAGAGGTCCAGCTCCTCTGGAAAACAGTTTGGTGCTTTCTCAAAAAGTTAAGCATACACCTACCGAAGGACCGGCAATTCCACTCCTGGGTAGCTACCTTGGAAGAAATGAAAGCCTATGTCCGTACGAGGACACGCACATGAATTATTCGTCAGAGCCAAAAGCTGGAAACATCTGAACGCTCCTGAGCAATAAAGCAATGGAATCCTGATAGAAACCGTAACATGAATAAACCTCAAAAACATCATGCTAAGTGAGAGAGGTCAGACCCAAAACACTGTACTGCGGGGTGCCATATTTATGAAGTGTCCAAAAAAGGCAAACTCAGAGACAGGAGCACATCAGTGGTTGGCTGGGGGTGGAGGCAGCCGACCGGTCTGCACACGGGCACGAGGGATTTTTCTGAGGGGACGGAAAAGTTCTAAAACTGGGTCATCGTGACAGTCCCACAGCTCTGTAGATTCACCAGAAGTTACAGAATTATACACTTGGAACGGGTGAATTTTACGGTATGTAAACTGTGAAAGCAGCAGCCACAAGCTCGGTTTCACGGCGGCGACCTGAACTCCCATGTTTAACTGCCTCCCTTCCACATCCCTTTGAAATAATCCAAGAAATATTAAAATAGCAAAAACAAACCACATTAGCACATGACAAGAGAGAAGGGTAATTAATAAGCAAAGGTCTTT
Organism: Taxidea taxus jeffersonii; assembly: GCA_003697995.1. Lineage (NCBI taxonomy): Eukaryota > Metazoa > Chordata > Mammalia > Carnivora > Mustelidae > Taxidea > Taxidea taxus. Next base: position 47,019 of record RCUC01157156.1, on the reverse strand, counting down.
GAGGAATTTCCAGTGCAGAAGAGACAGGACTGCGAGGAGGGGAACCAGCCCCTGGAGCAAAGGGAAGGCCTCCCAGGAGTCTGATGGATGAGAACCTCCAACAGACACCCCATGAGAAACTCGGAGACTTCAAAGTGGGGAATCCAGAAAGTGAGGCTAAAAGTAAGGGCCAGCTCGAGAGCCCAAGGGGCAGCATGAAACCAGCTCAAGCTGCAGGCCTGTCTCAGACCAGACGAACCAGCTCATGCGGACTGGGAGTGAGGGCCACCCCCACCAGGCTCTCGATGCCAGCAGCTGCCAGCTTCTTGGATGGACTGTGTTCAGACGAGCTCAAGCCTGACTGAAGTGACTCGACCCGAGCCTGACAGAGTCACCACGGCAGGAGGGCAGAGGAGACAATCAGCCTGATGTTCCTTGTGGATCCAACCTGCTCCCACTCCAGGCTGGGGTGGGCTTCACTCCTTTCAGGATACGCCTGACGCTCTGTGGGTCTTCACCAAGGGGAGCCCAACACGGAGCCCAGTGTGCTCAGCCTGGCCCCAAACAGAGGCCTTGGCTCTACCCAGTTGCCTGACACCATAAATTCTCAAGGCACATGGCCCTTCAACACAGGTGCCACATTTTACCCTCACACTCTCTTCCATGACTGGTCGTTGGCTCACTTCCTACATCCAGTCTGAAGGACATGCACTCTGCCCATTTCTCTAGCATCGTGTGCTGAGGTGCCCCTGTGCACACACCACCAGCGGCACACCCAGGGAACAGCAGCAGCACAAAGCTGGGCTAGGTGCCACGTTTCTAGCTCATTTCATCTTTACAACAACCCCGTGCTGGGGAGACTCTTCTACTCCTGGGAAGGTGATGTAACTGACTGCTGGTTGAGTGGTGGGACTAGGGAGTTCAAACCCTGGTCTGTCAAAACCAGCGCCTGGGCCTAGGCCTCATCCAAGAGCCCAGGAGGCCCCTGTGAGAAAATGCATGTAAAACACTCTACCCAGGCCAGCCACAGACCAAGCACTTAATCAAAGTTATTAGTTACTCTGGGTGTTAATCTAATCCTACAATTCCATTCATTTATACCTATTCTTTTTTCCTAAAATAATGAACGAAAAATTAACTTCAAGAAAGCACAGCATCATGCTGGGAAACCACCAGCCTCCACTGCAGGAAAGGGGTTTCCAGCTATGAGCCCGAGGTGCCCAGGGAGCACAGGCTGGGTCCCGGTGTCTAAGTGCGGGCCTCCTCTTCCAAGAGGCCGGCTCTGCCCACTCCACACCCTTCTGGCCCACCTAGAGACAAAGCACGTCAGCCACAGTGTGTTACCCCTTCCACTTCCTGTAGGCAGCCCAGAGCATGGTTTGAGATCCGATTCCTACATGTCTCACCATGGATCCAAATAGCCTAACTTACGGGCAGTGACTCTCAGGAAAGTGTATTTCACATACTAGGAAATGACAGGATCGAGCAGAACAGCACATCCTTTTCAGGGCCCAGAGAAACCTCCAGCCAACCACCTTCAGTCCCCGAGGCCCAGCCGGGACCCAACTCCTCAGTAGGGACCAGACGCCCGTCAAGGGAGTCAGGCTGGCCCAGGCCCGAGAACTGCTTCCGCAACCACAGGAGGGCCCTGATGACAGCGCCCATGCCTCCCAGGCCAGAATGACTGGAGCAGAGTGGCTACCTGATTTTCCTGGGAACTCAGGACCCTGAGATGCCAGTCTCTGCTGGCCAGCGAACCTGAGGCACTGTGCCCTCGCTTCTAGGGGGTGGCCAGATCTTGCGTGGAGCAGGAAGAGTCGGCCAGAGTGTGAAGGGCGCAGATGCACAGAGAAGCTGAAGGCAGAATCTATCTAAAAGAGAAGGAGAGCAGTGGACCTGGCTCCCACCCCGGGCTCTGGGGTAGATGCCTCTCAGCAGCAGGTAGTTGGGAGTGGCTTCCAAAAGATCTGGACCGGAGCGACTTCCTAAACACCAAGCTCATGCCAAGCCACCAGAAACCTGACTCTGAAAACACGGGGCTCACTTGAACAGGGAAAGATAAGCATTGATCATTTACTCATCAAGTTCCTACTTCATGCAGGAATCATTCTAGCTGGGAGTTCCTAATTGTTTTTGTGCCCTGGACCCTTTGGGGAGCCTAGTGAAGCCTCTGGGTCCCTCCTCACAGAAATGTTAATGCATAAAATGCATAATGCACTCTGTTAATGCATAAATGCATAAAATAAAATTATACAGGAAACCAATTATATTTTTTTAAGATTTTATTTATTTATTTGACAAACAGAGATCACAAGCAGGCAGAGAGGGAAGCAGAGAGAGTGGGAGGGAAGCAGGCTCCCTGCTGAGCAGAGAACCTGATGTGGGGCTCGATCCCAAGACCCTGGGATCATGACCTGAGCTAGAGGCAGAGGCTTTAACCCACTGAGCCACCCAGGCGCCCCGAAAACAATTATATTAAAATAGTTATTAAATTATTTTGAAATAGTTTATAACATAATGTGTATTTCTTCATTTAAAGGGAAATACGTATTTCTTTATTATTGCATTAAATAACAAGATCTGTTGGTGGGTTTAATAACTACCATAAATTGAAAGTAGTTATGAGCATAGATATTTTAAGAGGCCAATGATCGTTGTGTGATATGGAAATACCATGAGTTTTATTGGCAACAAAGTCCCAAGTACGATTCACTGTCTATATTAGTAACTGAGAGAAATGCTAGATTTCATTTAGCGGTTGGTGAAAATAAAGATGTCATATTTTTCTCATCAAAATTCAGTGATGTCTGGTCCAGAAGCCTTATTCCAGGCACTGGAGACATGAAGTGAATAGGCCCTGCTCCTGCAGAACTTACATTCCAGTGCAGAAGTCAGAAAATATACACGTGGATACAAAGAAGATAACTACAGATATTGAAAAATATCTCAAAAAACTAAAATAGGGGGGCGCCTGGGTGGCTCAGCGGGTTAAGCCTCTGCCTTTGGCTCAGGTCATGGTCTCAGGGTCCTGGGATCGAGCCCCGAATCAGGCTCTCTGCTCAGCAGGGAGCCTGCTTCCCCCTCTCTCTCTCTGCCTGCCTCTCTGCCTGCTTGTGATCTCTCTCTCTGTGTCAAATAAATAAATAAAATCTTAAAAAAAAACCCAAAAACTAAAATAGGGTGGAGGATAGTACTGGTCAGGTCACCAAGGAAGGACACTCCGAGGACGTTTGAACTCAGCTGTGAACTGGAAGCTTAGGAAGGAGTCAGCCCATAAAAACCACCGTGTGTGCTCTGTAGTGGGCACCGCAAGGGCAAAGACCCTGAGATGCACACGAGCTCAGCAGGCCTGTGATGGAGGCAGATGGACCTGAGTGGGCAGAAGGCAGTGGACAGACAGGCTGGGGTCAGAGCATGAAGGGCCTTGCATGCCACGGTGGGTATGTGGGTTTCTACTGGAGTGCAGTGGGAACCCTCTGGTGTATTGGAGGGTTTTGAGCAGGGGAGAGACGGGATCTGATCTTACGGTTTTTGAGATCACTTTGGCTGCTGGGCAGAGAACTGGATGAAGAGAGACAAAGTCGGAGCCTCGGAGGCAGCAGGGACAAGAGAGGACGGTGGCATGGACTGCTGGCTACAGGGATGGGGGATGGGTCTGAGAGAGGTTCTGGAAAGAAACAGACAAGACCGGGTGATGGACTACAGGTGAAGCAAGAGGAAAAGAAGGGAACCAAGGATGACTCCTAGCCTTGGGGCTGTCACGAGTGGATGACAGCCCCATATTGCTCAGCTGTCCATTCCTTCACTCACCACCCACCCACCCACTGAGCCCACTGGGGGACCAGTTCTGGGCATCTAGAGTCAGAAACAACACAACCCTGCCCTCTAGGGTCCTGCAGTGCAGTAGGGAGAACACCCAGCAAGTAGATACTCAAGGGACACGTGCTCTAACAGATCATGGGTTCACTCTGGGGGTCAAAGAAGACATCACTGAGAAGGACCCTTGAGCTGGCTCTCAAAGGACCACTGGGAGTGTCTCAAGGGAAGGGCAGAGGAGGGTACCCTGAGCTAGCGTGGAGGCCCAGGGCAGAAAGGACTCCTAACATGCCGTGAGCCAGGAGCACAAGGGAGCAGAATCCCCTCCTGGTAAGCAGCTTATTGGCCGCTAGGCAGGGATCCCCAAAGAGTTTGTTTTAACAGATGGCTCTGACGCTGCAGCCACAGCCACAGTGTTGTCTCCTGGTCACTCTGCCATCTGTTGGGCAGACTTTGTGAAACCTCCAAAGCCCTGCTCTGCACAGAGAATTCAGACCAGTTCTTGGCCTCAAGGAGCTCACACCATTATCTGCTCACCGGTCATCAGGGCAATTTATTAAACACTTCATTCCAGACTCTGGCTGGAGATTTCCAGGCATTAAAAAACATTTTTCTTTACAGATGAAGAAATGGAGGTGCATGGGGAAGCCTGGGTGGCTCAGTTGGTTAAGCAGCTGCCTTTGGCCCAGGTCGTGATCCCGGCATCCTGGGATCGAGTCCCACATCGGGCTCCTTGATCAGCGGAGAGCCTGCTTCTCCCTCTGCCTCTGCCTGCCATTCTGTCTGCCTGTGCTCTCTCTTCCTCTCTCTCTCTGACAAATAAGTAAATAAAAATCTTTTTAAAAAAAGAAAAGAAAAGAAATGGAGGTGCAAAGAGATTAATGACACCATAACTTGGGGATGCACTGACCGCGGCGCCGCCCCTGCTAGACAGGGGCAGTCTGGCAGGTAGGCAAGAACCCCAGCTCTGAGCTTGCCATTTGATTCTGAATCACACCAAAATCCCATCTTCCATCCTTTCCCAACTCTCTCACCTCTCTCTCTCTCTCTCACACACACACACACACTCACACACGCTGCTAATGCCTCCTTGGAAACCGAAACACTGCCGAAGAGCAAGCAATTCTCATGATGTAACTTCACAAGAACGTGGCAATTGTATCAGGACCACAGAACAATCCCTCATCTTGTTTCTGTATGACAGACTCTGCTCTCGTGTGTGGGCTCCCGGAGAGGGGAGGAAAATCCCATATGCCACGTTGGTTTCCTTCCAAACTTGCAGAATTCTCCTTCGACACTGCAGGTTCAGGAAACCAAGAAAATAACATAAGACAGTCTGGTGCAGACCACTGTTGAGAAGGCAGAATAACCACTTTTTCCTACGCGTATGTAGATTGTCTCAAAGAAAATACACACATGCAGGAATGTTCAATTACAAGAGAGTGATCTCTTCCAAATGTTTCAGACAAGCATGGAAACGGATCCCGAGCCCCACTGCAGAGCCCATTTACCCAATGTGGAGTGGGCTGCTCTTCGTGGACGTGGTGGGAGCTGGCTCCACCTTCGTGCATCTTGAACAGAAGCTGTGACAAGACGAATAAGAAGGAAACAAAAGAGGGTTGTGGGCAGAACAACCCCTCCACACACACACACACACACACACACACAGCATGCAGAGTTCCATCTGTAACCATCACTCTGCTGCTGGACCACTGGCCAGCAGCTCTAGAAAGTCCCCCTTGTGGGCGCTGGCAGGGCTGTTATCTCTGCCTCCTCCTAACCCTCTCCAAACTGGCCAAACCTCTTCTCCTGGCAAGCAGCAGCGTCTGGCGGCTTTCAGAGAGGCCTGGCCACGTAAGCACATGTCAGACGTGAATGCCATCACTCACCGCAGCGCTCCCCGCCGCCCCCTTCCCCGCACCCCGTCCCTTCCAAACCACCCACCAGATGTGCAAACTCCAACATCCCACCTTCTCACTGAGGAAAGGAGAGTGGGCTGGGGAGGCACCACCACGGCTGTGCTTCTGTGGAGGAGAGAAAACAGCAGGGTGTGGGAAAGAGGGCTGGCCCTAGGGGTGGAAGGCTGCAGATCTCACCAAAGAGGGACAAAACCTGTGACACTGAGCGAACCCAGAGAGAAGCATGAGGACAGCATCTTCTTGGGGAAGAGAAGAACCTACATTTATGGAGCTAAGGTAGGCGCCCGCAAACAGGCAGCAATCCACTAGTTCAGGAGATGGGCACGGACTGAGTGCCCCACGGCCCCCCACAGTCCACACAGGGTGCGCTGAAGCCAGGGGAGCGGAAGTGGACGAGGTCCATCCTCATTCTCAGAAACCTTAGTCCAGCCCAGGGGCAACTAACCTTTTCAAGGAGGAGGACTTCCTGAATTTCTCACATAAACTAATACAGATACAGGCTGAAATTGTATATGCTTAATAAAAAGGTGTAAAATAAAAAAAGAAAGTCGCCTCTTCTCCCCACCACCCTTGGTCCCCGTCCCCAAGATCACACAGTTCACATAGTGTAGGGCAGCATTTCTTTTTTTAAAAGATTTTATTTTTATTTATTTCTTTGACAGAGAGAGAGAGTGAGAGCACAAGCAGGGGGAACAGAGAGGGAGTGAGAAGCAGACTCTCCGCTGAGCAGGGAGCCTGATGTGGGACTCGATCCCAGGACCCTGGGATTATGACCTGAGTCGAAGGCAGACGCTTAACCGACTGAGCCACCCAGGCGCCCCTAATGCAGCATTTCTGCACACATCCATGCATACGGACATAGAAGTAAACACACAGATACATACGTAAATGTGTTTCAGAGACTATCCTTTTCAACACACACACAAAAATTAGTTCTATTTTTGGCATCTGTGGACTAAGAAAAAAACCCTTGGCAACAAAAAGCTGTTACAGATCCCGACACACCTAAATTAATCTGTGGTCTAGTCATCACAGCAGTGTCGACATCCACGCAGAACACGGCTAGGTGTATTCACGGCACGCATTCCGCAGGCTGCCAGAGCCCGCGGCACACATGCATCTGGGGAGGCGTTCGACGCCTCCACCCCCGCCGCTTCACAGCTGCAGCTGAAGGCCCGGTGGAAGCTGAGAACAAGACAGCTGCAGAGCAGTGTCCAGGGCAGGAGAACAGATCGGTCAGGACCTGAATTCTCACCTGCCACTTACTCTGTGCCTGGGCAAGCTGCTTCACCTGACCAAGCTCCACCGTCCTTGCCTGGTAAACAGGGAGACTCGCGGCGCCCGCCTCGCAGACGGTCAAAGGGGTCCCTAGGACGCTGTAGGCTAGGAGCAGCTGGGAAGTGACCGCTGTGCCTGTGCCAGCACCCCCCATCGCCAGGCTCGCCCTCTGGGGTGGGGCAGGCACGGGCAGGGCTCCTGTAGCCTAAGACCACAAGACATCGCAGTGAAGGTAAGGCACCAAGAGAAATGTGAGTGAGAAACACACACTTCTCGTAAAACCAGGGAAGGTTCTCGAGAGAAAACCAGTCCTTTGGCTGGCTGGATAGTTTTTAAGGCCTCCATGAGAAGGCCACTAGCGCTTCGCCATCCCTCACGCGCGCACATACAATTCTCTCGAAACAATCCTCCCTTCTGAAACAAGGCTGCAGAGCACAGGCGGAGGGGAGAGGTCCCCCCGGGCAGCCACTAGCTGGTAGGCAAGGCCTGATTCCTCCATAATGGGGGAGGCCGACTTGGGCGAAACAAGAGGCCTCCGGATCCCCACGGATGAGGCTTACAGGGAGCGCTGGGAAACGGGGGTGAAGGAGAGAGCGAGAATGAGGGTGGTCTACCTGGAGCACGTCAGACCCCCTCAACAGCGCTGGGAACACCCCGGAGAGCTGGAGAGTGACATTTCCCTTGCTGCGTATTTGGGATGATGGTATCCGGGTCGGGGACCGGCGCCCGCTCCCTTCCCCAACTCCGCACAGACCTCCTCAGTCACCTACTTCATCTTAATGGAGGTCCCAGGAGCACAGGCTCTGGGGAAGGCAGGCAGTGTCGCCTGGAACTGGACGAACGGGGTCCACCTGGGCAGCCGTCAGCGGAAACAACCCTCCCTGTGGAACACACCTGGGCTCACCACCACCCCGAAGTCCAGCCTACCCAGCCTCTGCTCGAGGGCAGTGTCATCCTCATACTCTCCCTGTTGCACCCCTGCCTCCTCACGGTTGATTCTTAACACAAACAGAGGAATCCTTCTAAAACATCAACCAAGAACTCACAGAACATTAACTAAGAAGGGTGAGCTCTCCTGTACGTAGAGCATACCCAGCCGGAGAGAAACAGTCTGCATCCCAGACCTTTTTCTGGAAGGAAGCTAGAGAAACGCCCTCAGTGACAGAAGAAGGCGCTCCACGTCCCAGGCAGCGGCTCCTGCAGAAGCAGGCAGCGGAACGAGGAGAAGGAAGTCAGCAGTGGCATCAGCTAGCGCAGCACCACTCAGGACGGAGCTGAGGACAGCCTGGGGCTGGGACGCATGGAAAGCTGGCCTCACAGAGGGACAAGCGCCTGAGTCTCCCAGAGTCTCCTGGGGCGGAAGAGGGAAAGCGGGAGATGGAGACTGGTGTTCTCTGGGAATTTGAGGTGCGTCCTGAGCATGTTCTCAGGCTTAAAATAAACAGTGGAGAGCAAAATGTTAAAAATGCAAGAGAAAGAGGGGACGCCTGGGGCGCCTGGGTAGCTCAGTTGTTAAGCATCTGCCTTCGACTGAGGTCATGATCTCGCGGTCCTGGGATCGAGCCCTGCATCGGGCTCCCTGCTCGGCAGGAAGAATGCTTCTCCCTCTCCCACTCCCCCTGCTTGTGTTCCCTCTCTCGCTGTGTGTCTCTCTCTGTCAAATAAGTAAAATCTGAAAGAGAGAGAGAGAGAAGGGAGGGAGGGAGGGAGGGAGGGAGGGAACTAAGAAAATTAAAAAAAAGAGTGGGGATGCCTGACAGCACACCTCAGAAGACGGTAAGGTGGGACTGCGGTAGCTGCTTGCCCTGCCCCCGGAGGACAGAGGAGGACGCTGGCCACTACTCAGACCTTCGCTAGAGGAGGGAGGCCCTGGGGAGACAGGAGAGCTTGGCTGGCCCGGGGGTGGGGGGCCCGCCAGGATGCAGGGGCTCAGTGAAGTCTCTCAGGATGAGACCTTTTGCCCTACAGGGATGTGAAGCAAAAGCATGAGAACCAGACCATTAATTTCCTCCACTGAGAACCTGACGCGACCCTCAGGACAGGGCGCTGTCCCAGGCTAGAGGACACTAATGAGGCCCCACAACTAGATGCATGGAGGGATCACGGACGGAGACAGGAACAGGAAAAGAACACTGGGAAGGAAACCAGAGGCATGTGAAAAAAGCCGACAGCCCAGTTCACAGCATCACACCTGTATCAACTTCCCTAAGTGAATCTGAAATGCGGATTGAGCCTGTAAGCTCCTCACACATAAGCTGCATGAAGGGCACAAGCAAATGCTGTGTACTATCGTGCAACTCTTCTGTAAGTCTAAACTTGCCCCAAAATAAAAAGTTACATTTAAAAAGAATTCTATACCCTCATATCCCACCCCCCTCGCACCCCTCCCCCCACACACATAATCTCCACAAACAGGACTGACACGGGCCTCCCCGTTTCCCGCACCACTGGTTACCTGAGGTGCAGCTCCCGGGGACTGGGGGTCAGACATCTTATGCCCGTTACCTGTGGGCCACATACGTTACTACGGTAGACAGAGGATGGGGCTGGAAGACAGTTCACCATGAAGAGCAGGGGGTCCCTCCCCAGTCCCTGCCAAGGGCAAAGGAATTACTGGTCTGACTGGTGCCAGCCCCGGTCACTGAGCGCCGTATCTGTCTGGCGCATCACTGAATGCCCAAAAGTCCCACCCCTCTTCGAGGCCCCCCTTCTTCCCGCTGCTGCCATGAGACCTGTGGGACTCGCACGCGCACCCCTACGTGTGCCCGCCTGGCCTGCTCCAGTGTGCTGCTGGCCAGAGGAACGTAACAACCCCAGGCGCAGGTCAAGCTCAGGGCGCCTGGGAAGCCCCACTGGGCAGGGAGCTCCTCACTTGCCTCAGGCAGCTTCGAGCAGAGAACCCTGTGCTGGATCCCGGCTGGCGCCTAAGGAGGGCAGTTCAACTCTACACGGTTCTTCCTCGTGAGCAGGGGGAACTTTAGAAATATCAAGGTGAAGAACAGGTTGGCAGAACAGGCCCCCCACGCTGTTGGGTCTTCCTCACAAATACCACTGAGTCCTGACTCATCGGATACAGCCTGGCACTTCCCATCTACATGGGAAGGAAGCTGTCCGCGAGCAAGGCGGGATGGGCGAGGTCTAGCGGGAGGACAGGGAAAGCCACCTGGGCGGCGGCACCACCACGAGGCCCCGTAGGAAGAAAGGGTGTGCCCCGTGAGGTGGGAGCAGGCAGGTGAGGAAAGTCATCCTTGGGTCAAGGCTGTCTCCATTCCATATTGCACGGAGAACACTGCAGGGGATGGAGCGCGGGTGGGGTACCAAAGCGCACAGAGGAAGTGACATCTTCCCACCAAACCATAGAAGCAGATCTAAGTTCCAAGACAGTGAACCCGGTCCACACAGCTGCCTTCCCCCGCCAAATCTTGTTGGGATGAAAAAACAAGAAGAATAAGAAATCTGTTGCAGTGTTGAAATACAGGGAAGGATGACATCACCAAACCAGAAATTCAGAATTCCTAGAAGATTTGAGGCAAATGGAACTGGACTGGGGAGAAGCTACGAGAGTTAGACATCTGGCCACAAAAACAACGGTCTCTTCTGTCCAAACAACACCCAGCTAGAAAACGCAGCACACTGAGAGCCTACTAACCAAACGTTACCTAGAGATAAACTTGAAAAGAAATGTACAGAAATCATTTGAAGCAAATTTTGATATTTTCCTAACAAGAAAAAAAGACAAATCAAAGGAGAGAGGTTTTGCTCTTCTGAATAAAGAGACAATATTGTAAAGACATCAATTCTCCCCAAATGATCTATAAGTAAAATGCAAGATCACTCTAAATCCGAAGGGGATTCATTTTGGAATACAACAAATTGATTTAAAATTTCATCTGGAAAAATAATTTTTAGAAGCTAAGGAGTTTTGAAAAAAAACAGTAGGATGAGAAGTGACCTGTCCTGCCAGGAAGCCACGGAGAGATGAACGGATTAGCCGGAGAGAACACAGTGCAGATCGCAGGGTTACATACACGTGAGACTTAATATCTAGTCAAGATAGCATCACGTCTAAATGTTGATGAAACAATTTACTATTCACTTGGGGTGGAGGGATTCGTTTAAAATCTTATGAAGTATCTTAAGAAAAACAAATGAGCACAGAGAAAAAGAGAGAGAGAGAGAGGCAAACCAAAAAACAGACCCTTAACTAGAGAGAATACACTGACCATTACCAGAGGGGAGGACCGCTGGGGGTGCACTAGCTGATGGGGATGAAGGAGGGCACTGTTGATGAGGAACGGGTTTTGTATGTGTTGAATCATTACACTGTACACCTGAAACTAGTATTACACTGTTGGTTAACTAACTGGAATTTAAATAGAAACTTAAAAAAAAATAAAAAATAAAAATGAAATCTTACTCAGTATCAAATATAAGAATAATATTTAACCAACCATAAAATACCCATTAAAAATACCAGAGGAGGGGCGCCTGGGTGGCTCAGTGGATTAAGCCGCTGCCTTCAGCTCAGATCGGGATCTCAGGGTCATGGGATCGAGCCCCGCATCGGGCTCTCTGCTCTGTGGGGAGCCTGCTTCCCTCTCTCTCTCTGTCTGCCTCTCTGCCTACTTGTGATCTCTATCTCTGTCAAATAGATAAATCAAATCTTTAAAAAAAAAAAAAATACCAGAGGAAACACTAATCATTATTTTTTTTTAATTTTATTTATTTATATGACAGATACAGAGAGAGATCACAAGTAGGCAGAGCAGCAGGCGGGGGGAGGGGTGGAGCAGGCTCCCCACTGAGCAGAGAGCCCAATGCGGGGCTCGATCCCAGGACCCTGAGATCACGACCCAAGCTGAAGGCAGAGGCTTAACCACTGAGCCACCCAGGTGCCCCTAATCATTATTTTTAAAGTAACTTTGGAGTGAAGAAGTCCTCTCTCGGGTGATACAAAAGCCAGAAAAACAAAGAAAACCACTGGCAGCTTTAACTACATTAAAAATGAAAACTCTGTACAAGAAAAGACTCATGAAAAAGATTTAAGACAATAAAAACACCAGGGAGGGGGGTGTCTGAAACGTCCCATGAGAAAGGATGAAGTAAGATCCTTAGTATGCAAAGAACTCCCCCCAACAGTCCAGCTCAACGCTAGGCAGGTGTGCTGCCTGGGCCGGCGGCCTGTCCTCTCTGCCCCAGCTTGTCACCTGCAAAGAGAGGCGCTACCAGAAGCACCTTTCCTGTGCGTGTGGCAACTACATGCGATGCTCTGTGAAGCACTTCACCCGGAGTCTGAGCAAGGCAAGGAAATCATCGGACAGGCAAGGCGAGAGCATGTTCCAGCAAGGTCACGGGCTGCACTACCACCTGCAAAGAAGGGGAGACGACACTGGAAAGCCTCTTCAGCGTGTTTCCGTCCGGGCAGCTGGGGCACATCCACTCAGGGCACATTCATTCAAACCACCCTAAGCAGTTGTTTAAAAGGACGAGACAGATCAGTATCTACAGACAGAGAAAGATGTCCTCCATTTCAGGACACCGCCCCCCCTATGAATTCCACAGCACGGACGGACTCAAAGCCTAGTATGCGTCGGGCACTGCTCTAGGGGCAGGGCACAGAGCAGTGAAGGAAAAGCTGAAGTCCCCGCTACACTCTAGTGGAGGCGGCGGACAATAGATAAGGCACACAGTGAAACACACGGAGTATCGGCCGAAGGTGAGAGGGGGAAAAGGAAAGCAGGGCTTGGGGCCAGGCAGCGGGGGACGAGGGTTGCGGTTTTAAACAGGGAGGTCTGAGAGGTGCTGGGAAGGTGGCGTCTGGACATGTTTTCAAACACTTGTGCACGAACGTGGACACACACTCCACTGTTAGCATCACTGCCTCTGAAAAGCGGGCGGCATTTGCGGGATTCCTGGGTGGCTCAGTCAGTTAAGCGTCTGCCCTGGGCTCCGGTCATGATCTCAGGGCCCTGGGATCGAGTCCCACGCTGGGCTCCTTGCTCAGCGGGGTCCTGCTAATGCCTGCTGCTCCCCCTGCTTGTTTTCTCTCTCTTTCTCTCTGACAAATACCTTTTTTAAAAAAAGTGTACAGCACTTTCACGTTCTACTTTTTGTACACATCAGTATTGTTTGATTTCTTTTAAAGCAGGTGATAAAATAATGCTGCGAGCAGCACAGCGCTCAGGGAGAGAACTGAACTTCCACAGGGGTGGCTCACAGCCAGGTAGTCCAGTCGCGTGCCCGGTGCTTTGGCACCACCTGGTGGCCATGTCCAGCCATGTCAAGGAGAAAAGGCAAGGTGCACAATTGTACAACCACCTGCCCTGTAGACGGAGACTAGAAGGAAAAGGGGCAGCACAAGTGCAGTTTCACCTTTTGGGGTGACAGGGTCATGGCGAGATCTATTTAGCTTGGATTTTCTATCCTAGTTTCACAATGTTTCATTCATTTATGTGTAACTGCAATGGAGCCCTCCTCTGGGACAGCCAAATGTACTCGAGGGGCAGATATGAGGAGGTGGGTCAGGGGGCACAGACCCATAAAACCCGGCCATCTGCACACGTGTCCCCAAGAAGGTTGGGAATTCAGAGTGACAACTTCAGGTCACTCAGTCTGTGGAAGAGGAGGGTCTTCCCTAGTAGGAGTTCCTAAGGGACAAGGTCCAAGAGTCTGGCTGGGACGAGCAGTTCCATAGCGGCCCTCAAAGATTACTCACTAACTGAGCGTGCGCACAGACCACTGAACCAGTGCCTCTTCACTAAAGCCCAGAGGAGACGGAGGGATAACCCCCCGGGTGACGGGGAGGGGACACTGATCAGACTGAGGGCTCTGCCTGGGACACTTGTCCCTTCTCTGTCCTTTGGTCCTCAGTCTATGGAGGGCCGCTCCACTGTGTGCCTTCCATTTAGCCCCCCACAGCACCTGTCACCCCGACAAGGACTCTCCCCGGTCATCTCCCCGCTCAGCCACGAGCTCTGTGAGGTGAGTCACAGCTATCTCATTCGCCCCCAGAGACAGAACCTGCAAGTCCAATGTTCTGAGTTTGAATGCAGCTCTGCCACCTACCACCTAAAGGACGGCGGGCAAGTGTCTCTCTAAGCCTCATTTGTCCCTCCGTGCCCACCTCGTGGGGCTGTCGTGAGGACTAGCAGCACCAGCCGCCGGCACTCGGGAGTGCTGGGAGTGCCAGGCGCTCATCGCAGGGCTCCGCAGGCGTTAAGTCCCCGAGCTGAGGCGTCCCTGTGGGCTAAGTGTTGTTACAGTGGCTGGCACAGGAATTTCTCAGTATTTGAGCCGCAGTTCCCAGCACGGTACCCAGCAGTCGGCGGTGTTCTCCATAAAGATGGAGGAACTACTCCCCCAACCTACTGTGCCAAGGAGCAAGGTCAGAGCAGGACTGCGACGCTTAAGCCACTCCAACAGCACCCCAGCCAGCTGGTTCTGCTGCCTCCCAGAAAGGCTCAAGGACTGCACAAAAAGGCTTCAAGCAGAGAAGGCCCTCCGGAGGGTACAAGCACCTCTGCAGCACTGGGGAGGGTGGGGGAAGGAAGAAATGATGTGAGCACTTGGGGCTGATGCCAGAAGGGGTCACGGTGGGGGGACAGCAACACTCTGGGCTCAGGGTCAGCTCGGGCAGGACCCAGGTGGAAGCTACCTCCCGGCAGCAGCCTCAGCTAAAAGCAGGTGAGACTCGCCTTAACAAGCCCTCTAGCCGGGATCGCTCCCAGGCTCCCTACGGACACCTTCAACAGGCCCAACCAGTATTGGCTTCATCTGAACGTCACATCCTGTCCTTGCTATCCTCACTTTCCCGGTGCTTCCTTCCCCGGTTCCTTGCATTCCAACCCACCCTCAAGTGGGCAGGGCTGTGGTCCCCACCGGGGAAGCAAACAGGGGGCTGAGAGGTACCAAACCCACTGAGAAGCACAGGCCCCGCCTGTGGGGGAGCGCGTTCTATGGGGGAGTGTGCGGTCCCCCTGCCGGCCCCCCGGATGTGGCACCCGGCCCCTGAAGGACAGATGTACAACGAGAACAGGTGACAAACTGTTTCTGGAGCTCCCGGGTGGCCACGCCCATCCTGCTGTCTCTCACAGCCAGGTGTCAGTCGGGCTGTGAAAGCTTCCTTCTCCCTCCTCTTCTCCGGGCTCCTTCCTGCTCTCCTTTCCAGCCTCATTTCAGACGTTACTTCCTCCAGGAACCCTTCTGTGACCCCCCTCTGTGGGCAATCTGGGCAGGATTTCGCCCGGCCTCTGCAGGTGGGAAAGAACTCCTCTTTCTTGTCATCACCTGGCTGGGGACCAAAGGGCAGAGGATCCCTCCCTCCTACTCAGCAGGAAGATCCCGTTTACCAGTGCATTTCCCTTGAGCTCTCTTGAACAGAAGCTCTCAGGTTGTCCAGGCCCTGAGGCTTGCTGCGCTGCAGGATCCCAGGCTGTCTGCCATGAACGGGGGCTACAGCAACCCGTGTCCTTCCACAGGCAGAGACAAATGACGACACATGTTCGGGGACTTGGTCATAGAAAGGAGGGAAGCCAAACTTCACACTCGGAGCAGTAGCTTCTTTGAGGCAGGATGAATGGGACGGACGCTTCAGAGCTTTAATTCACAAGGCAAGAGCTCCCAAAGGGGTGAGACGGGAGGGTGCCAGAGGCTCTTCTGACACTGCCCACGTTGACCTGTAGAGTGGAGTCTTGAAGACAATGACCACATCTCATCTGGCCTCCAGCCTTCCTCCATGGCCGAGCACCTCACACAAGAGCTGGCCTTTCTGGTGAGGGGAGGGTCTGAGGCAAGGAGAGCTGCAGGCGGCAGGCAGCTGAACTGGAAAGAGGACAGGCGTGTGAGGGAGGGACGGGGTCCTGACTGAGGCCGAGAGAAAGGTCACCCCAGCTATCGGGGAGTGAGACGCAAATGGCTGCCTTCTGACCACCAGGAGCAGAGGGGCGGCAGCACGACGGGGTAGCAACAAGAGGTTTGGCACAAGTACGAGGTGGAGGAAGAAAGGGGAAGCCCTCGATACAAGAACCAGCAGAGAAAACCTCAGCATTTCACCTGGCAAAGAAATCCCTGAAACGCCTCTGCACACCTGGCTGAGGATGCCCGGCACCTGAAAGCCACACCGCAGCTCCTCAGCCCCGCGGGCACCATCGGGCACGAGCTCTCTGGCTGCACCGCCCCCGGTCGCCGGCCCCGCCGCACCCCTTCCGGTGCCTGCCCGTCATGGCCCTAAGCTCAAGAAAGCACATCTCACTAAGGTCCATAAACCAACTTACCAGGAATACAGGATGCGCTTCATAATCCCAGGCCAAGAGGATATACCATCCCAGCACGCCGCTTTCCAAACAGTAGCCACTGTAAAAGGAGGAGGAGTACTCCATTGACTTCGATGTTTCCATTCGGTAAGACTTGTTTTTAAAGCTCAGCAAGGTCAGACCACCGTTAGCACTCTAAGATCGGATTTCAACCTGTTCTTTGAAATGTCAAATGCTTTCCCATAGACCAACATTCGATAGCACCACTAGCCTACCGCGTAGCAGGGCCTGTCCTAAAGGTATCAAAATCAACTCAACTCCTTCGGTCGCTCTCCTCTCCCACCGTGCTTCGGATACACGCCCTGGTGCGCCAGGGCATCAATCCCAGCGGAAGCACCGGCTCAGTGGGAAAATGCATTCTGGCAGCCTGAAGTACCAGCCATGGCCCTGGGCACTACCCAGCAGGAAAGCGACTCCAGAGTGCCCAGAAACAAACACCCTGCCCTCAGAGCACATGGCTGTTCAAGGAAGAGTGTGTGTGCCAAGGGAGGGAATGCCTCGCAGGCCCCAACGCAGAGGCAGCCTCTCGGCGACCCACTGACACAGAGGAGCATCCTGCACAGGGAGGGGGCACTGACAAGGCCCTCCGTCGCTGGTTTCTGTCCTCCAAAGCACGCCCTCTCTCCACACCTCCACCTCTCACTCCTCACCCAGGTGAGTGGCTGCACCACCTCCTTCACAGAGGAAAGCTGACTTCAGCTCTCCTGGGCCCCTCCTTTAACCTAAACGTTTCTGCATCTTCTCCGGGTCCTCTGCTCCCACCTCTGAGAGAGGCAGCTAGCCGCCTGTGACCCAGGGCCAACCCTGGCCTGGGCTTGGGGCTCAGCAACCCCAATCTCTTCCACCCTCTTGGTCCTACCCGCTACCTGAGAACACCTGCCGTCCTCTTCAGTCTTCAAAAGAGCTCTGACCCTTGAACTCCAGGCTGACTCCCATCAGACACCCTGACCTCCTCAGTACCAGCCACGGGGTAACACTCTACCTAAGCAGTGGTGCTGCTCCCTCCCAGGCCACCGAGACCTCCCAACCTGCTGAGGCTACTGGCCTCAGGCTCTCCCACCTCTTGGTAGCTTTTAACATAGTTCACTAGGCCCTCCTTCTGGAAACTCAGCTCCTCCTGTCCCCTTAGTCTCTCAGGCCTCCTCCACTGCTTTTGTCCTCTTACCTGTCAGAGCCTCCCGGCAGCCCTTGCCCCCGGAGGCCTGGCCCCAGCTTCACCACGACATCCTGTGTCTCACCCTTTATGCTGCAGCAACAAGGAAACCAACCCAAACACAGAATACCCACCGAACTGCCTGAGGCTCACCCACTCACCCACCTGTTTCCCACCTGCTTCCTGCAGCCAGGCTCTGCTCAGGCTGTCCCCTTGTTATGACCCCGAGCTGCGGCTCACCAAATTTCCTGACCCTTCACTACCAACAGCTGAGAATTATTAAGCCAACATCTCTAAAATACATGTTTATTTTACATAGGTATTCGTATTAAATATTAAATATTTACATATTTATATTTACATAAATTATTTACATATTTAATTATAATTATATTTTATTATATATTTATATATACAAATGTATATATAAATATATAATATAAATATATAAAATATATATTTAATTATAAATTAAACATACACATGTTTAATTTATAAATATACATTCTAATGTACCAAAGTGTTACATACATTATAAAAGAAATGATTACAACAATAAAGATGAAATAAATAAGGTAAAATGATTATTTTACATTATTCATCAACAGTACAAAAAACCTTCATTCTCATTAATTAAGTTTTAATAGGCACATGTGACTCATGCTTCCTTTTTTCAGATTTTATTTATTTGAGAAAGAGGAAAAGAGAGAGCATGAGCTGGGGGAGGGGCAGAGGAAGAGGGAGAAGCAGGTTTCCCAATGAGCAGGGAGCCCTAAACGGGGCTTCATCCCAGGACCCCGAGATCATGACCTGAGCCAAAGGCAGATACTTACTGCCTGAGCCACCCAGGCACCCCTTCTTTGGTGTTTTAAATACACTTTCTACAGAGGCACCTGGCTGGCTCAGTTAGTAGCACATGCGACTTGATCTTAGGGTCGTGAGCTCAAGCTCCACACGGGGCATGGAGCCTACTCAAACACACTTTCTACAGATGTGCAATATGCGTACAGAAAAGTGCGCACAGTGTAAGCGCACACATCCAAGAGTTCTCAGAGTGAATACATGCACCCAGCAGCCAGACAGAGAGAAAGAATACTACCAGCCACCCCCCTCCAGAAACCACTGCATCCTCTTCTATCACTACCCACCCCCCAAGGATAGCCACTCTTCTCATTTCTAACAGTGTAGATGAGTTCTGTTCAAACCTCACATGAATGGGATCGCACAGTTTATAATCTTTGTGTCTGAATGAATACTGTACCTGGGACATTCATCCTGATTTTTCATTGAATTGTTATTCATCACTCTTCCTGACTACAGCTGTCCATTGTGGGAGTTTACCACATGTATGTGTCCATTCTACTGCTGATGGACACTGGGATTTTCCAGGCTGGCCTATGACCGGTGGTGCTGCTCCAAACATTCTTGAGCAAGACATTTGGTACACATTCGTATGCCTTTCTGTAGGGTTGACACCCTGGAGTGGAATTGCTAGGTCATAAGTAAGCGTATGTTCAGCTTCAGAAGAGGATCGTCTACCCACGTGGCTGACGCAGTTTACATTCCTGCCAGCAGGGCATGGGAGTTCTGGCTGCTCCACATCCTCTCCAGCACGTGATATGTTTTTGTTTTTGTTTTCATTTTAACCATCCTGGCGGATAAAATATCACCAAATAAGTATTACAGTTCCTTGTAAAGATGGGGAGAGTGAAATTAAGTGCCTCTCTCAAGCTCACAAACCTAAGGGGAGTCAGAGCTGGATCTCAGGTCTTTGGACTTCAAAACAGGTATTGTTTCCATTTGCAGAGAAATACTGTTTCCAACATAACAAGAGGCTACAGCACTAATAAAAGAACATGCTTCTGGACTATGCCCATGGACTATGCCCATCCAAACACTCAGATCATGACAGGAAAAGCAGCATAAAATGGTCTATCAATCCAACTTTTTTTTTTTATCAATCCAACTTTGAGACAGACACATAGAAAAAGTCCAGACATATATACCCCAAGCATTAATAATAAGATGATAGCTGATAAAAAAGAAAAAATCTTGCCATTTGCAACAACAGGGATGGACATAGAGGGTCTTATTATGCTAAGTGAAATAAGCCAGAGAAAGATAAATACCATATGATTCCACTGATATGCAAAATCTTAAAACAAAACAAAACACCCAAACTCTTAAATACAAAGAACAAACTGGTGTTTGCCAGACCACAGGTGAGGATGGGGGCATGGGTAAAGAGGTGAAAGGGATTAAGAGGTTCAAACTTTCAGTTATAGAATAAGTAAGTCAACACCAAAATAAAAAGTATTTGTACAGCAAAGGAATCCATCAACAAAACAAAATCCAACCTAGTGAATGGAAGAAGATACTTGTAAATGACATATCCAATAAGGTATAATATCCAAAGTATATAAAGAACTTATATACCTCAACACCAAAAACACCCCCAAACAATCAGATTTTAAAATGCCCAAGGGATCTGAATAGGTATCTTTCTAAAGAATATACAAATGGCCAGGGGTGCCTGGATGGCTCAGTGGGTTAAGCCTCTGCCTTCAGGTCAGGTCATGATTCCAGGGTCCTGGGATCGAGCCCGCATCTGGCTCTCTGCTCAGCAGGGAGCCTGCTTCCTTCTCTCTCTCTCTGCCTGCCTCTCTGCCTACTTGTGATCTCTCTGTCAAATAAATAAATAAAATCTAAAAAAAGAAAATATACAAATGGCCAACAGACACATGAAAAGATGCTCAACATCACTCATCATCAGGGAAATACAAATCCAAACCACAAGATATCACCTCACACCTGTCATAATAGCTAGCATCAAAAGACAGGAAATAACAAGTGTTGGCAAGGATATGGAGAAAATCAAGCCCTTATTCACTGCTGATAGGAATATAAATTGATGCAGCCACTGTGGAAAAGAAAACACTTATGGAGGTTCCTCAAACAATTAAAAATAGAAATACCATATGATCTAGTAATTCTACTACTGGGTATTTACCCACAGAAAACAAAAACACTAATTTAAAAAGATACATACAATGATATGTTTGTTGCAGCATAATTTACAATAACCAAGACATGGAAGCAGCTCAACTGTCCACTGATAGAAGAATGGATAAAGAAAATAGAGCATACATATATACACAATGGAGTATTATTCATGCATAAAAGAGAATGCAATCTTTCCATCTGTGACAACATAGATGGACCTGGAGGATATCATGCTAAGTGAAATTAGAGAAAGACTAATAAAATATGATTTTGCTTATATGGAGAACCTAAAAAACAAAACAAATCAGACTCTTATTTTTTTTTTTAAGATTTTATTTGTTTACTTGACAGAGAGGGAGAGAGAGCAAGCAAGCACAGGCAGACAGCGTGGTAGGCAGAGGCAGAGAGAGAAGCAGGCTCCCCACCGAGCAAGGAGCCCGATGCGGGACTCGATCCCAGGACGCTGGGATCATGACCTGAGCTGAAGGCAGCCGCTTAACCAACTGAGCCACTCAGGCGTCCCAAATCAGACTCTTAAATACAGAAAACTGATGGTTGCCAGAGGGGAAGTGGGTAGGTGACAAGCAAAATAGATAAAGGGGATTAAGAGGTACAAAGTACTGTACCAGTATTAAATAAGTATTAAATAAAATAAGTTACAGGGGTGTCTGGGTGGCTCAGCTGCTAAGCATCTGAGAATTCAAGAGATAAGAGAACCATAAAGCAAAACAATATGAGAATAATTGGGATCTTAGAAGAAGAGGAAAGAGAGAGGGACAGAAGATACATTGGAGCAAATTACAGTGGAGAACTTCCCTAATCTGGGGAAGGAAACAGGCATCCAAGTCCAGGAGGCACAGAGAACTCCCCTCAAAATCAATAAAAGTAGGCCAACACCCAGACATATAATAATGAGACCTGCAAATCTCAGACAAAGAGAAAATCCTGAAAGCAGCTCAGGACAACATATCTGTAACCTACAAGGGTAGAAACATTAGACTGGCAGCAGACCTATCCACAAAGATGTGGCAGGCCAGAAAAGAACGGCATGATACATTCAAGGTGCTAAATGAGAAAATGCAGCCAAGAATACTTTACCCAGCTAGGATGTCATTCAAAATAGAAAGAATGATAAAAAGCTTCCATGATAAACAGAAACTAAAAGAATTTGTGACCACCAAACCAGCTCTACAAGAAATATTAAAAAGGGGACGCCTGGGTGGCTCAGTTGGTTGAGCCACTGCCTCCGGCTCAGGTCATGATTCCAGGGTCCTGGGATTGAGTCCCACATCAGGCTCCTTGCTCGGCGGGGAGCCTGCTTCTCTCGTTGCCTCTGCCTGCCTCTCTGCCTGCCTGTGTATTCTCTCTCTCTCTCTCTCTGGCAAATAAATAAAATATTTAAAAAAAAAATATATATATATATATATATATTAAAAGGGATCCTTTAAGCAAAAAGAGAGCCCAAAAGTACCACAGACCAGAGAGGAACACAGACAATATACAGAAACAGTAATTTTACAGGTAATACAATGGCACTAAATTCATATCTTTCAATAGTTACTTGGAATGAAATGGGCTAAATGCCCCAATCAAAAGACACAGTGTATCGGATTAGATTTAAAAAAAAAAAAAAAGCAAGATCCATCAATACGCTGTCTGAAAGAGACTCATTTTAGACCCAAGGAAACCTCCAAATTTAAGGTGAGGGGGTGGAAAACCATTTATCATGCTAATAGACATCAAAAGAAACCTGGGGTGGCAATCCTTATATCAAATTAGATTTTAAACCAAAGACTGTAATAAGAGATGAGAAAGGACACTATATCATAATTAAGGGGTCCATCCAACAAGAAGATCTAACAATTATAAATATTTATTCCCCTAACATGGGAGCAGCCTATTATATACACCCATTAATAACAAAATTAAAGAAACACATCGATAATAGTAGTAATAATAGTAGGGGACTTTAACACCCCACTCATTGCAATGGACAGATCATCTAAGCAGATCACCAAGGAAACAAGGGCTTTGAATGACACACTGAACCAGATGGACTTCACAGATATATTCCAGAACATTCAATCCTAAAGCAATAGAATACATATGCTTCTTGAGTGCACGTGGAATTTTCTCCAGAAGAGATCACATACTGGGTCACAAATCAGGTCTCAACTGGTACCAAAAGATTTGCATCATTCCCTGCCTATTTTTGTAACTACAGTGCTTTGAAACTAGAGCTCAATTACAAGAGGAAATTTGGAAAGAACACTAATAAATGGAGGCTAAAGAGCATCTTACTAAAGAATGAATGGGTCAACCAGGAAATTAAAGAAGGATTTTAAAAATTCATGGAAATAGGGACGCCTGGGTGGCTCAGTTGGTTAAGCAGCTGCCTTCGGCTCAGGTCATGATCCCAGCGTCCTGGGATCGAGTCCCACATCGGGCTCCTTGCTCGGCGGGGAGCCTGCTTCTCCCTCTGCCTCTGCCTGCCTCTCTGTCTCCTTGAACTTACGCTCTCTCTCTGTCAAATAAATAAATAAAATCTTTAAAAAAAATTTCATGGAAATAAATGAAAATGAAAACACAACTGTTCAAAACCTTTGGGATGCAGCAAATGCAGCCCTAAGAGGGAAGCACTACAGACTTTTTCTTTGTTTCTCAAGAAACAAGAAAGGTCTCAAATACATAACCTAAACTTAACACCTAAAGGAGCTGAAGAAAGAACAGCAATAAAACCTAGCAGGAGAAGAGAAATAATAAAGATTAGAGCAGAAATCAATGAAACAGAAACCAAAAGAACAGCAGAACAGATCAATTAAACTAGTAGCTGGTTCTCTGAAAGAATTGTGAAGATTGATAAACCCCTGACCAGGCTTATCAAAAAGAAAAGAGGAAGGACCCAAATAAATAAAATCATGAATGAAAGAGGAGACATTACAAACAATACCAAAGAAATACAAACAATTTTAAGAATATACCATGAGCAACAATATGCAAAAAAAAACAAAAAATAGGCAATCTGAAAGAAATAGGTCCATTCCTAGAGAGTATAACAAATAGAAATAGAAAACATGAACAGACCTATAACCAGCAAGGAAAGTGAAGCAGTATTCAAAAAATCTTCTAACAAACAAGAGGACAGGGCCAGATGGCTTCCCAGGGGAATTCTACCTAACATTTAAAGAAGAATTAATACCTATTCTTCTGAAGCTGTTCCAAAAAATCGAAATGGAAGGAAAACTTCCAAACTCTTTTTATAAGGCCAGCATTACCTCCTCAATCCCAAAACCAAAGACCCCACCAAAAAGGAGGATTACGAACCAGTATCTCTGATGAACATGGATGCAAAAATTCTCACCAAAATACCAGCCAATAGGATATCCAACAGTACATTAAAAGGATTAGGCACCACGACTGAGCGGGATTTACTCCCACCGCAAGGGTGGTTCAACATCCATGAATCAATCAATGTGATACACTATATAAATAAAAGAAAGGACAGGAACCATATGATCCTCTCAAGAGATGCAGAAAAGGCATTCAACAAAGTACAGCATCCTTTCTTGATTAAAATTCTTCAAAGTGTAGTGATAGAAGGAACATACCTCATTATCATAAAAGCCATATATTAAAAGCCCACAGCGAATATCATTCTCAATGGAGAAAAACTGAGCTTTTCCCCAAAGGTCAGAACATGGCAGAGATGTCCACTATCACTACTGCTGTTGAACATAGTACTAGAAGTCCTAGCCTTAGCAATCAGACAACAAAATGAAATAAAAGGCACTTGAATTGGTAAAGAAGTCAAACTCTCACTCTGCAGATGATATGACACTCTATGTGGAAAATCCAAAAGACTCCACCCCAAAATTGCTAGAACTCATATAGGAATTCAGAAACCTAGCAGAATATAAAATCACTGCACAGAAATCAGTTGCATTTCTATACACTAAAAATGAGACAGAAGAGAAATTAAGGAGTCGATCCCATTTACAATTGCACCCAAAACCACAAGATAACCTAGGAATAAAACTAACCAAGGAGGCAAAGGAGCTATATTCAGAAAAGTATAGAGCACCCATGAAAGAAATTGAGAGAGACACAAAGAAATGGAAAACGGGGGAGCCTGGGTGGCTCAGTTGGTTAAGCAGCTACCTTGGGCTCAGGTCATAATCCCAGCGTACTGGGATTGAGCCCTACATCTGGTTCCCTGCTCAGTAGGAAGTCTGCTTCTCCTTCTCCCTCTGTCCCTCCTCCTGCTCATTCTCTCTCTCTCAAATAAAGAAAATCTTTAAAAAAAAGAAAGAAAGAAATGGAAAAACTTTCTATGCTCATGGACTGAAAAAAACAAATTATTGTTAAAATGTCTATGCTACCTAAAGCAATCTACACATTCAAAGCAATTCTTATCAAATACCATCAGCTTTTTCCACAGAGCTGAAACAAATAATCCCAATATTTATATGGAACCAGAAAAGACCCTGAATAGCCAAAGGGATGTTGAAAAAGCAAAGCAAAGCTGGTGGCATCGCAATTCCAGACTTCAGGTTCTATTACAAAGCTGTAATCATCAAGACAGTATGGTACTGGTACAAAAACAGACACACCAATCAATGGAGCTGAACAGAGAACCCAGAAATGGACCCTCAACTCTGGTCAACTAATCTTCAACAAAGCAGGAAAGAATGACTATCCAATGGAAAAAGGACAGTCTCTTCAATAAATGGTATTGGGAAAACTGGACAACCACATGCAGAAGAATGAAACTGGACCATTTCCTCACACCATTCACAAAAAATAGACTCAAAGTGGATGAAAGACCTAAATCTGAGACAGGAATCCATCAAAATCCTAGAGAACACAGGCAGCAACTTCTGTGATCTCGCCCAGAGCAACTTCTTGCTAGACATGTCTCCAAAGGCAAGGGAAACAAAGGCAAAAACGAACTATTGTGACTTCATCAAGATAAAAAGCTTTTGCACAGCAAAGGAAAGAGTCAATAAAACCTAAAGATAGCCAACAGAATGGAAGAAGTATTTGCCAATGACATATTAGATAAAGGGCTAATATCCAAAATCTATAAAGAACTTATCAAATTCAACACCCAAAGAACAAATAATCCAATCAATAAATGGGCAGGAGACATGAAAGGACACTTCTCCAAAGAAGGTACAGACAGACACACACAAAAAATGCTCAACATCACTCAGCACTAGGGAAATACAAATCAAAATCACAATGAGATATCACCTCACACCAGTCAGAATGGCTAAAATTAACAATACAGGAAACAAAAGATGTTGCTGAGGATCAGTTTGGAGAAAGGGGAACCCTCCTACACTGTCGATAGGAATGCAAGCTGGTGCAGCCACTTGGAAAAGAACATGGAGGTTCCTCAAAAAGTTGAAAATAGAACTACCCTACGACCCAGCAATCGCACTACTGGGTATTTACCCCAAAGATACAAATGCAGTGATCCGAAGGGGCATGTGCATCCCAATGTTTACAGCAGCAATGTCCACAATAGCCAAACTATGGAAAGAACCCAGATGACCATCGACAGATGAGTAGATAAAGCGATGTGGGATATATATATATATGTATATGTATATGTACACATATACATATATATGAATATTACTCAGCCATCAAAAAAATGAAATCTTGCCATTTGCAACAATGTGGACAGAACTAGAGGATATTATGCTAAGCGAAATAAGTCAACCAGAGAAAAACAATTATCATATGATCTCACTCATAAGTGGAATTTAGAAAACAAAACAGAGGATCATAGGGGAAGAAAGGAAAAAATAAAACAAGATGAAAGCAGAGAGGGAGACAAATCATAAGAGACTCTAAATCATAAGAAACAAACAGGGGTGCTGGAGGGGAAGGAGGTGGAGGGGTGGGGTAACTGGGTGACAGATATTAAGGAAGGCACATGATGTAATGAGCACCGGGTATTATCTAAGACGGATGAATCACTGACCTCTACCTCTGAAACCAATAATTCATTGTATATTAATTAACTGAATTTAAATACGAGAAATGGGGAAAAAAATAAAATTAAAAATAAAAAAATAAGGAAAAGAGCTATTTTTCTTAAAGATTTAATTTATTTATTTGAGAGAAAGAGAATGAGAGATAGCAAGCGTGAGAGGGGGAAGGTCAGAGGGAGAAGCTCCCCGCCGAGCAGGGAGCCCAACGCAGGACTCGATCCCAGGACTTCGGGATCATGATCAGAGCCGAAGGCAGCTGATCAACCAATGGACCCACCCAAGCGCCCCGGAAAAGAACTATTTTTGTAATTGAGACATAATTACATACCATAAAATGGGCCCTTTTAAACTGTAGAACTCAGCAGGTTTTAGCATATTCACTAAGTTGTATGGTCATCCCCTCTACCTAATTCCAGAATATTTTCATCAGCCCCAAAAGAAACCCTGTACCCGCTAGCACTCACTCCTATTCCATCATTTCCCTGGCAGCCACTAACCTACGTCTCCACGGATTTGCTTCTTCTAGACATTTCATAAAAACAGAATCATGCAGTATGGGCCTTTCGTGTCTGGTTTCTCTAGAATGCTTCCAGGTTCGTCCACGTTGTAGCTGAAGCAGTACTTCACTATTTTGTAGCTAAGTAATACTGCATCCTGTGGACGTGCCCGGCTCTGTTTATCCATTCATCAGCTGGTGGATATTTGGGCTGTTTCCACTTTGGGGTAGGATGAATAACACCACGACTGCTATTAACACGCCCGCACAAGTTTTTGTGTAAGCGTCTGTTTTCAATTCTCGTGGGTACATACCTAGCAGTGGAATTATTCGGTCACAAGGTAACTTGATGTTTAATTTTTTAAGAAGCTGCCAAATTGTTTTCCAAAAGAATCTATACCATTTTACATTTCCATCAGCAATACACCCTCCTACAGAATGACAGTGCAGGGGGCGCCTGGGTGGCTTGGTCAGTTAAGCGGCTGCCTTTGGTTCAGGCCACGCTCCTGGGGTTCTGGGATTGAGCCCCGCATTGGGTTCCTTGCTCAGCGGGGAGTCTGTTTCTCCTTCTCCCTTTGCCGCTCCCCACCACTCGTGTGCTCGCCCTCTCTCTCTCTCAAATAAATAAATAAAATCGTTAAAAAAAAAAAAAAAAAGGTACCAAGCAAACCTCTCAGGGCAGTTCAAAAAGATGAGGCCCAGCAGAGTCACCACCCAAGTGGTCCCAGGCATACTGTATACGTGCACAGCACTTTATTAGCTAGAAAACACACACCTAGGCAGACTGGAGGGCAGGGAGCTTGCTTTCAAATCTTTTCTCCCTAGTATCTGTTTAGTTCTGTATATGGCAGAGTGTGCTCATGTGCATGATCTCTGGTTTAAACAGGAATTCCTGCTTTTTCTGTTAATTATGGCTTCATGTTATATCTTCTCACCATGATTTCATGTGTATTATATTTTACACTCATCATCACAACTACTACTTTGAAATCATTTTATACTTGAATCGTCCTACTCTCACTGCCTGTCCTTTCCTTCTCTGACTTGCCCACGGACGGTCTTTTATATTAATTCATCTCTCAGTGACAGAAGCATGCCTTCCAATATTTTCCCCCAGAGTGGTGCATGGGTGTAGCAAAAGGTACACATAAGGTATGTCCTTGCACAACTGAAAAGAATTTCTGTTACCATCAAATAGGAACTAAAACTGGACCAAGAATAAAGTTCTTTGGTCACAACATTTTCCCTCAGAACTCAATGGGCACTGCCTCACTGCCCTCTGGCTCCTATGCTGTAGATAAGTCTAAGCCTACCTAAATTTTTTTTCTTTAATTTCCTCATCCTCCTGCCCGGATGCTAGTGGCATCCTCTCCTTATTCTTGAAGTGAAAAAATTATTTCACCTGGCTATTTAAGGTGGTAGCTAATGTTTGCTAATTTTGCCTGGTTTGCGATGAGCCATTATAAGCTATAGATTCGGGTCTTTCTTCCGTTCAGAAAACTCGTGGCTTCCTTTTATGCCATGTGTTCCCATCTCCAATAAGGTCCATCATCCACATCTGGGGCCTCCTCTGTTACTTTCTCGTCCCTTCTGTGAGCACCAGTGTCCTCCTCCTGACACCCTGACTTTCAGCAGTGCCATAATTCCAGATGCTGGCACCATGTGCTTTATCTCCTTATGTGCTCTGAGTCCACAAGCCCCTTCCTCATCTCCGCCTGCTGACTCATCATCGTCTCACCTTTCACAGCATCTAGAACTTCTTGGAGAGGACAAAGAAGATAATGTTTGAAGCTGGGAACCGTTTACCCAAAGCTGCTCTTCCTCTATTTCCCGCATGCCTTTGCTCATTTCCCTTGACCCTGAGGATCTATTCAGTGCACCCTCTCTAGTGTTCCTTTTCGTATTTGTTCATTTTCAGTTGAGGACAGGTAAGGTCTGGCCTGATATCTACCCAAACATTGTAGACAGATTCTCTTCGGTCCCCTCTCTATTCACCCTGACGCACTCAAGGCTTCTCAGACAAGGCTGTGGGTGATGGCCCACCACAGCGTATCACTCAGCACCTGGGACCACGCTTCAGTGACTGCCTTCCTATCTCTTGCCTCAGTTTCCTCTCCTATAACACTGGAACGTTGAGCTCACTTTTAAACATAACCAAGCTCTACATTTTTATAAAACTCTTATAAGTCATACAGACTTAAACTTTCACTTTAGTCTGGAGCCAATTATCAAGGATTTTTTATTAAATACATGTATAAGCAAGTAATAACCTATTTCTTTTTTTTTTTTTTAAGATTTTTTTTTATTTATTTGTTTGTTAGAGAGAGAGCGAGCGAGCACTGGCAGACAGAGAGGCAGGCAGAGGCAGAGGGAGAAGCAGGCTCCCTGACGAGCAAGGAGCCGGATGTGGGACTCGATCCCAGGACGCTGGGATCATGACCTGAGCCTAAGGCAGCCGCTTAACCAACTGAGCCACCCAGGTGTCCCAGTAATAACCTATTTCTTAAGAAAACTCACTATACTTTTTTAAAAATTAAGCCACAAATATTAAGCTCAAGAAAGAGACTTCATTTGATTACACATAAGAAAAAAGAGAATTATAAATAATTTACCAAAAGCTAGCAGAATGCATGCCCTAGGGAAGTACTGGGTATAAAATGTCGAGAAGAAAAGAAAAAGAAGAAAAGCAGACAAGAAGCTATACACAAGCAACTGAGAGTTAGTCTTTCCCTGTCAGTCTGCCCAACATCCCATCCATTCCAGAACTTTCTGTCTTGTCTAAACACTGAAGACCAGATAGAAAGCACTGTGATAACTATGTCATCGCCGGGCCTGTCTTTTCAGAGCCTACAGACATTACAAGGGATAATACTGGTCAAGAGTTTTTAATTTTTATTTTATTTATTCTTTTTTTATTTATTTGACACAGAGAGAGATCACAAATAGGCAGAGAGAGAGGGGGAAACAGGCTCCCTAACGAGCAGAGAGCCCGACACAGGGCTCAATCCCAGGACCCGGAGACCACAACCCAAGCTGAAGGCAGAGGCTCAACCCATTGAGCACCCAGGCGCCCCTGGTCAAGAGTTTTTATTGGCACATGCTCTGCACACATTATCCCATTTAATCCCAGCAACCACCTGTTAGGGGCTCTCCTCCATGGTCTCTGGCACTCCCACATGTCCTGCTGGCCTGCCAAGAATGCAAAGTCCTGACCAGCCTTTACCCAGTCCATTTTTCAGGGTTGTGCCTGGAGGGATGAGACACTGTCTCCCTCAGGGCTGAAAAGCAGGCCTACTTACTGCCTGCTCGAAAGCCACAGGTCCCCCATATCAGTGTTTCCCAGCTGTGACAGAGAAGCACAGCATCCATCCCAACCCATGGCATCACCCCCATGGGATGTAGAGGGAAGGGAAATGGACATACACACTAATGCTAGTAATAAAGTCCTTTGTCTCTGACTCAGGCATTACACAAAAGTAGAAAGTAGACAGGGGAAGTTCTGCCTCCTAACTCCTCCCAACCTAAGTCGTGCAGCCCACCTCTCCTAGCTCCCAAGACAGAGCTCAGTATACATCTTCCCGTCTTTAACTCCAGTTTTCTCCTTTCACCAACACTCAGCTGGATTTTCCAGAGCAACATGAGGTCAAGCAATTCTTTCCAGCATTGAAAGCCAAATGGCCCAACAATGTAATAATCATTCCTTCCCTCGTTATTGTTTAACTTCTGATGGCTCATGAATTAAGCTCCTGGACAGGTTAGAGAAAAAACAACAACACTTCTTTTCCAGTCTAGTTTCCTACTCTTACCCAAGCACCATATAGAATTAATAAATTACTGCTTTATTGTAAGTTGTGAAGGCTCAACCATTTATAGGCCATATATACCCGGTTAATCTCCACTACTCTGAGACTCCACATCTGTTAAACAGGGCCAGTAATGGTGAGGCTGGCCCCCAACAGCCATTTCTTCTCCTTCTTTAGTAACAGAAATTCTGGTTTTTAGATGGACACATGGTTTCCTTGAATAGAGATTATATTTCCCAACCTCCTTTATTTGCTGGGTGTAGCCATATGATAAAGATCAGGCCAATGGGATGCAAGAAGTGTCATGCACAAATTCTGGAAAGTGGCCCCCAAAGGCTGGAATGCAGATGCTAGAGATCCAGCAGCCATTTCAGGTCTTGAAGTGACCTCAGACTTGGAAGCCATTCCCAATATAACCTCATCATGGAACAAGACAGAAAGAACCTGAGTCTTTGACCACGTAGGCTCTATAACTCCCCAACCTGATTACCTCTTGACTTCTCACACATAAGAGAGAAATTTCTCTTATTTATGTCTTTGTTATTTTAGTTTTCTGTCACTTGTACCCAGAACTACAGAGACGGCTCTCTCATAAGGAGAGAGATAAGGGTTATGAAAATATGTACATAAAAGATACCCAACCGATATCCATTTTTATATTCCCCCAACAAAGGGTCCAGCACTGTATTCATACACAGCAGACAAACTCAAACATTTGTTGAAATGAACAGAATCTGGCAGAATGAAGGCCATTTCATTGCCCTAAAAATTTGTCAATGTTTTTACCAATTTGTTTTTCCAGATGAATATCATTTTATCAAGTTTTATAGATTATCTCACTGGAATTGCCAACATTTGGAGACATGGTATTGTCACTATTACTATGTTTAGACTTCCCTGGAAAGAGCCAGAAATTAAATGATGGCTTATCAACTGACTGATTTTCACCCTATCCATTCAAAAAGCATTTAATAAGAGGCTACTCAGTAACAAGCCTAGTCATAAAAATGAGACTTTGGCATTAACAAACAAACATCAGGTAAAAATAATCTCTGATGCCACCTCCCCCAATGCCCACCAAAATACTCAGGGAGAGAGAAGAGGTGATACAAATCTACACCATCACTAAAGACGAAGGCTAATGCGCTGTTTTGTCCTTAACACCTCCAGCTGTTGATCCAGGAGCCTCTTGCCTCTCTGCTTTACAGCCAACAAAACTCCTTTGATCGAAGTTCCTGGCCTAGTGCTGTTTCATTTCCTATCACGTAATGTTTCTGGGATTCCCCACGGTCACACTTATCTTCTCAGTGTTTGAATCTTCGCCAGCGGATCCGGTCTTCCCTCCCATATGGTGATGTTCACACAGCTGAACCGATTTTTACTGAAGTTCTTCTTTATGTCATACACGTGCTACACCGGCGGGGTTCCATCCAGTGCAGGTATCTGCAGTGGTACTCACACGAGGACCGTGTATCATCGTCGTCGTCATCATCGTTGTCACCATTATTACTGTAGTTTACTGAGCCATTATTCTGTGACAGATACTTTGTTAAGCACCTTCCCCATGCTAATATACCACTGAGTCCTTACAGTAGTTCTCTAAGGTGGGCAATGTCATACCACCCACTTAAAGTGAGAAAACTAACCCTAGTGAGTGAGGCCCCAGGAGCTTAGGTCACATTCCCAGGAACACACCATCCATAAGGGCATCTTCACTGGCTATAGTAGTGCATCCTTGAGCAAAAGCAGAATCTGAACCCAGCTCAGTCGGCCCCAAATTCTGAACCATTTCTCTATGTTCCTCCCATAAGAGCCGAATGGCATTTTATGCTCTGCTGGTACACATACTCCCACCCACTCATCTGCTCCCTTCTCTTTGCTAAGCACTGAAGGTTTTCAGCTCAATGAACATTAATCCTTTTTCTTTTTCCTTTCCTGAGGGGCAAATGGTTTCATACTAGGGTGGTGGACCCTGATATTAAGGACAGATACTCTTCTCGAATTTTCCCTGATCCTTTCTCACCGCCACTCGGCGGTGGTTTTCAGCACCAGGGCCAGTGCCAACCAGGTCTCTGCCCCGTCCCATGCTTCTAGGTCTTTGGGTTCAGGGTAATAAAGACATATAGGATCAGATACCAGATTCTTGTTGACTGTTTCAGATGGAAGGCTCTTTACTGGACTCTGTAAGCTGATCTCAGTCAGGCATTTAGGACTACCAGCAGGATGGACTTCCACTTTTCCTAATTCAGGATCCCCCTCCATGAGCAGTCTTGGTAAACCTCACGTGCTCTAACTCTGAGACCCATCTATAAGTTCTGGAGATTGTACAACAGGCTCTGAGATGCTACCCAAGCTCAGGATACACAGGGGGCCAAGGATGCATGTCCCAGTCACAGGGCTCCCACACCAACTTAGTCCAGTCTGCATGGTTTTATCATCTTCCCAGGACTTCCATAGTTCTGATATCCCCCTTTCCTAGGATCTAAACACACACCTTCCCCACCAAGGTTGCTGACCCATCCTGACCCAGACCCAGATGGAGCCCCAACTTTCCTGCTTCAGGAGCCAGAGATTTCAGACCAAAAGACCACCAGTATAAGGCATAAGGAGACTGCTTGAGAAGGTTCTAAAAGAAGCTGAAGGGTTGAGACACTGGCAGCTAAGAGCCTCCCTTAGCCTTTTGCACACAGAAGCAAAATAACTAAAATAACCTCTCTCGTGTGAGACTGGCTTCAACATTAGTGAAATTAAGAGTGTCAGTGGGAGGCCCTGGAGCACCCAGCTTCAGGAGGCAGGGACAGAGGCCCTGCAGACAGAGCTGGAGGGGTGACCCAAACACCAATTTCCATACTATCATCTTCCTGGGTTACTCCTTCCTCACTGACCCTTCTCTTGCTCCTTCTCTGGCTCTTCTACTGTGCTCTCTACCCCTCATGCTGGTGCTCCCCAGCACTCAAGATCCTCTGCTCACTATGTAGAACCTTCCTGGGTAATCCATCCTCTCCTACCCCTTCCAGAGCCAGCCATACAAGGATGACCCCAAATCTCTCTCTCTAGAGCAGCAGGGCATCAGAACCACCTGTGAAAACTGCAACATACAGATGACCAATCTCTCTCCCCTAAATACCACAGAGGATTCTGATGCTCCAAAGACTGAGAACCACTGCTCTGGCCCAGACCTCTCTTTGAGCCCAAGACTAGTAGGCCAACTGCCAAATGCTATCCCACAGGCACCCCTAATTCAGCTGGGCTATTGTCAAACCTGAATTCGTTACTTCTCTACTCATTACCCCTTTCCCAACCCCTCACATCACTAAAGTGCCAAACCCTGACCATGCCCTCCCATCTGCTAAATCTGTGAGGAAGGCCTCTGCCTCAGTTTCACTTGAACCTGCCTCCTCCTCTCCATCCCCACAGCGGGGTTCAGGGATGACGTCCCCTCACCCCATCTCCCACACACCAGTCTCCTCCCACACCAACGACTCTCTACACCAGGATCATAACTAGCAGTGTTTCCCTCCTCCTGTAATTCCAGAATGATTCTGGCTGGCCGCAGGATAACATCTGAACTTCCAAGCATTATCTTTGAGTCCCTCTGAGTACTGACCCAAAACCACCTCTCTGACCTCGTCTCCTGCAACCTCCTCCTGTCTTCACACTCCAGCAACACCACACCGGCTCACCATTCCGGAGACGCAGCCTGCTCTCTCCTGCTTCTGTTACTCCTCACAATCTGTTTCCTCTGCTCATGTCCCTCTTCACCTGAGAAACTGAGAATCTCTCCTTAAGATCCTGGGAGTCAGACTTCACCTCACCAGCTTCCATTCTCACTACTTTCCACCCCAGACACAGCGCCACCGTCATTTACTTACGCCTCTCTAACAAGTCTGCGGACCCTTGAGGTTAAAGCCGGCAGCGTCAAGCCCAGTTACGTGCGAAAACCACTAATGAGATCAAGAAGCAAAGGAAGCAACCAATCTTTAAAGCAATAAAAATAAAGCCACCTGCTCTCTTGGAAACCACGGCAGGTACTGCTTCAGCAGTAGACACTTTGGGGGATAGACGGGCATCCTGAAAAAGAAGAGTCAGCAAGTAGAGAGCGTGTCAGGGAACACCTGCACAGGTCAAGAAAACAGACCATGACCACCAATCCACTGGGGTGTGAACACCATGGCGTCTCTCTCACACTCGGTGCTCCAACCACACTGGCTCTCTTTTACATCTTGAATTCACCACCATGCCCTTGCCCCAGCAGGGACCATGACCATGACCATGCAGCTGCCACCTCTTCACCTGGTCAAGTCCAACCAATCTTTCATCTGGGAAGCCACTCTGGGCCTCCAATAGGCCAGGCCTACTGCCCTGTTTACAGACTCTACACACCCTGTACTCCTTTTCTGTAGCCTTCGTCAATGCTGTAATTAATGTGTTCTGTATTCGTTTATTACTGTTTTTGTACTTATTTTTATACTTCTTTAACTTTGCCACTAGATTATGAGCTAAAAGATAGCAAGGACCAGATTCCTCTTTTTCCTGTACTGTGGCCTCACACTCAGCAGCCTTGAACAGAACTGGATGGCTGATGGATGGATGGACAGATGGACAGAGAGATGAACTGGAAGACAGGCAGTAACAGGGAATCTGACTGCCTTTCATTACCGCTACAGTACTCTCATATCATCCAGCTCTGTTTACGCTGACTCTACCCATGAAAAGCAATCTTGGATTTTAAAACTGAGGCTTTCCACGGGGCTGTCTGTAAAGCATGCAACTCTTAATCTTGGGGTTGCAAGTTGCAGCCCCTCACTGAGCACAAAAATTACTTAATAAAAAAAGAAAGAAGGGGGCGCCTGGGTGGCTCAGTGGGTTATAGCCTCTGCCTTCAGCTCAGGTCACGATCCCGGAGTCCTGGGACCGAGCCCCACATCGGGCTCTCTGCTCAGCGGGGAGCCTGCTTCCTCCTCTTCTCTCTCTGCCTGCCTCTCTGCCTACTTGTGATCTCTGTCTGTCAAATAAATAAGATAAAATCTTTAAAAAAAAAAAAAAAAGAAGAGGAGGATAAAACTATGGTTTTCCTACTAAAGAAAGGATGCATACACACCAGGGATATTCCTGTTTACCTGGGAAACAGGTATCACAGCAAACTGACACACTTGGCATTCGGACTTGATACCTAGTGATTTTTCTATAATACCACGCTGTTCTCTCTGTTCCACAAGGATACTGGCTATACCGATAAAATTAGGTTCCAAGTATCTCTCAGCCCTTAAGAAGCCCCCTCAGAGCATGAGGAAGCTCCCGAAGATCAATACACGTATTGCCAACAGACCAGAGAGGCACTGCCTTTTCTCAGCCAGCCAGCACCGCCGGACCCCAGAGCGGTACACTAAGTCAGGCCTCAGTCCCTCTTCCCACGCACGCACGCTGTTGATTCAACAAAGGACTTTGACGCAGAGGTTTTCATCAGAGATAAACGCTTCTTCACGGACATGTCTATGTGCAAAGTTATACGACCTGCAGGCAGTTGTTGAGAAAGTGCAAGGTGCACATGGATGGGCTAAAGTCCAGGTTTGCTGGGTGGGGAATCAGGACACCTGAGTATGAAGCCCGGGCAAAGTCCCCACCCTCAGCTGCAAGGTGGGAAGAGTGGCCTCAACGCCCTCTAACTTTCAGGACAGACAAGACACTACATCTGACAAGTGCAAGGGCCACAGCAGTGCTCATTGCGAAAGAGCCCTGTAGCGGGACGGCAGAGATAGAGAAATAAGCTAACTACGGCAAGCCACATCTTCTGAAAGAGCGAAAGACTGCTCTGCTGTCAGTCACCGAGTCACTTCCAATCTTATCAAAAAGCTTCCGGACAAGAACAAATCCTAATCTTAGTTGTCAACCAATCAGCACACGGTCAGTAATTAAGTACTTCAGCCACCTACAAGGAAGCCATCAGGGTTTCCTCCTCCCTAGAATGAAACCACACCTTAAACCCATCATTCCAAACTGAACTCCTTAGGTTCAGTTACCAGGAAATTAAAATAACTAAAACCAAGACAGACTAGGACAAGTACCTGTTCCAAGGAATCCCTATGCTTATTTCCTTATCTCCTCTATGGCTCGTCCACTGTCAGAAACCACACCTGGAAGCAGACCCTAGGGGGCCTCTGCTTCTCCCACTGCTACATCGTGGGCATCTGTTTAAGCTCCCTGCTTCCATCTTCTCTGCACTTCAGAGACTGCCCTGCAAGAATTAATATGAAGCAGAAAAAAACAGGTGTCAAGAGACTTTGTTAAGCGTTGTGATATTTTATAATGAAGGGACTTCTGATCCAACAACCTTCCCATTTTCTAAATTCAAATCAGTTACTGGACACTCACCATTTACTTCCTCTGTTCATTCAACAGATATTTATGGGGGACC
Source organism: Taxidea taxus jeffersonii (assembly GCA_003697995.1). Taxonomy (NCBI): domain Eukaryota; kingdom Metazoa; phylum Chordata; class Mammalia; order Carnivora; family Mustelidae; genus Taxidea; species Taxidea taxus. Next base: position 9,844 of record RCUC01157156.1, on the reverse strand, counting down.
CACTACATTCCAGGTGCTATTCCAGGAACTAAGGCCCCCGATGGTGAGCAAAGCAACCCCAGACCATGATCTGATGGGACTGCATTACATTGCACCCCAGGAGACACACATCACTTAGACCCTGCAGGCCATGCAGATGATCTGGTCTTTTTATCTAAGGGAAATCAGAAGCCACTGAAGGGTTTTAAGCAGAAGGAATGACATGCTCAGAGCATTCTGGCTGCCTTGTACTAGCCCTGGGCTAGGCCTGGGATATGGCAAGAACAAATGCAGGCTCTTCCTCTACAAAACTGAGGGTCACCAGGAAGTCATCATTAGTCACACAGTGTTAGTACAAGCTACAGCAGGGTGCCGTGGGAGCCTGTGGGGGAAAAAATCTACAAATGCTGGTGGACGGAAAGTGCTGGAGATATGGTGCCTAGAGGAAAGACAAAACACAGCCACAGAAGGGATACAAAATAAAAAAATATCTCAAAATAGTGAAAGTCACTAATTCCACATAACAAATTTTAGCACCACAAAAAGAGACAGCATATTCTCCTGAATTTATTAACTTGTTTTCCATAAATATTTCATTACTCAGAAATGTATCAAAAGCACAGATTTCTCTTGACCTAGTTATCAAGTTTATACAAGCGTGAGTGAGAATTACTGCAGTCAATAAACACGAATTTAATTACATTCACTAATCTTCCTCTCAGCTCTAATAAGATGATTTTCCAACAAAACTCTGACTGAGGCCAAACATACAAATTTCTTCTGATTATTCAAGTAATTGTCTTAACCTTCAAATAAAATCTTATAATAGAAATATTTAAATCCTAAAGAGGAAAAGTATAATGTTGTATTAGTAAAGACCCTCTCTTCACATGGAATCACAGAACAAGGAACAGAAAGAACTTGGGAAAGCGGCCTTCATTTCCCGGACCAGCCGGAGTCAGGGCCCACCCTCAGGGTTACTCCATCCTCTCCCTCACCAATAGCCAGTTGCTTTTGTGGGAGTCAAGACTTGCATCGGCAATCCCAACAAAGCCCGAGTTCTAAATAATCCAATCAAGAAATGGGCAGAGGACATGAACAGACATTTCTGCAAAGAAGACATCCAGATGGCCAACAGACACATGAAAAAGTGCTCCACATCACTGGGCGTCAGGGAAATACAAGTCAAAACCACAATGAGATACCACCTCACACCAGTGAGAATGGCTAAAATTAACAAGTCAGGAAATGACAAATGCTGGTGAGGATGCAGAGAAAGGGGAACCCTCCTACACTGTTGGTGGGAATGCAAGCTGGTGCAGCCAATCTGGAAAACAGCATGGAGGTTCCTCAAAAAGTTGAAAATAGAGCTACCCCACGACCCAGCAATCGCACTATTGGATATTTACCCTAAAGATATAAATGTAGTGATCCGAAGGGGCACATGCACCCAAATGTTTATAGCAGCAATGTCCACAATAGCCAAACTGGAAAGAGCCTAGATATCCACTAACAGATGAATGGATAAAGAAGATATGGTATATATACACAACAGAATACTATGCAGCCATCAAAAGAAATGAAATCTTGCCATTTGCGACAACTTGGATGAAACTAGAGGGTATTATGCTTAGCGAAATAAGTCAATCAGAGAAAGACAATTAGCATATGATCTCCCTGATATGAGGAAGTTGAGAGGCAACATGGGGGGTTTGGGTGGTATGAAAAGAATAAATGAAACAAGATGAGATCGGGAGAAAGAAAAACCATAAGAGACTCTTAATCTCACAAAACCAACTGGGGGGAGAGGGAGTGTGGGGGGAGAGGGGATAGAGAGAGGGTGGTTGGGTTATGGACATTGGGGAAGGTATGTGCTATGGTGAGTGCTGTGAAGTGTGTAAGCCTGGCGATTCACAGACCTGTACCCCTGGACTAATAATACATTATATGTTAATAAAAAATTTTTTTTTAAAAAAGGCTGTGTTCTGCCTGCCACCTGGGGGTTCCTACTAGCCGCTGCCACCAAGGACATCTGAGTTTTAATATATTCCTTGTTCAATAACTCACATAACTTTCATAGACAATTAATAGTCCCCCAAAACATCCTACAGGCCCTCTAACAATGGCTGAAGAGAACATTATTCCAGCCCACAATTACTGAGTTTTCATGTATGAACGCTATGCTAAGACCCATTTTGCATCAACTCCTTGAAGCCTTTCAGGAATCATGGAGGTGAGTATCATCACACTTCCTGTATCAATAAGGAAATAGAGGAGGGGTCACTTGCCCAAAGCCATGAGGGGTGAGTGGTAGAGTCAGGACCCAGACCCGCACTGGCCTGACTCCAGAGTCTTTAAGCTCTGCCCTATCACTCTGATGTCAGGAGATAAATCTCCTATAAAGAACATAAAGAACTAAAACTCTGTAGAAAAACCGTGGGATGATTTGCCATCAGCGTCTTCATGGCCTCTGCTCTCCTCCACAAGTGCACATGAAATAAGCCTGGCTTGTGCCTCCTCTTGGGGAAAAGTCATCAGTGCAGGTGATCCAAAGAAAAAAAGGTGCTCACAATGGTGCAGGTTGGGAAACTACCTTCGAGAAGAGCTCATGTAAAAAAGGAGGAGGAAACACGTGTGGACAAACCCATAGCTTGCGGTCAACAGAGCCTATGAGGGGTGTCCCAAGGACTCCTTGAGCATTTTGTGACTTCAGAGCTGGTTTCTCGGGCACCATGACCATCACCTTCACCACCCTACTAGCACCATTGCCATCACAGTAGAACCCAGGGAAAACAGACAAAGAGGTGCTTCTCAGTGCTCCCTAAGAACCATGGATAACATGTGAGCAGTCTGCAAGCATCAACTGTCAGGCCCCATACTAAACATTCCACTGCATCATTTCACTGAATCTTCAGTAAACCAGTACACCAAGATTCACAGAGAGGGAAACACTTGCCCAAGGCCTTGTGTATGGAAGAACCAGAATCTGAGCCCAGGTCTGCCTGGCTCCAGAGCATGAATCTGCTTGGCCATTTCATTCAAGGTCTTCTGTCACAGTCAGTCACCTTCTGGTCACCTTCTTTTTGCATGTGGTTCTTCCACCAACCATGAGCTCCTCAAAGACAGGGACAGAACTCCTTCATCTCCATATACCCTGCATCCAGCAAAGGGTTTAGCGCAAAGCAGGAACCCAGCAAGGCTGGTGAGTGATTGCCCACATAAAGGAAGTAAACCCCCCTCTCCTTTTAAGAAGGTGGCCCTAAAAATGCCCCAGGATGCCCCTCACAGAACCCAACCCAACCAACTTTCCACTACCCCAGGTCAAAATCCAGAGACCACCTACTCAGCTCCCTTGAGCCTGTTCCTCCACAACCCCACTCCAAGGGAAGGATGAGCAGCCATTCTTCTGAGGAAAGGCAAGGTGGGCTTCAGCAAGTATGAGCAGTTCATTTTTAGAGTCATGCTTTTTTCTGCTTCCCCCTCTTGTCCTGGAGCATCTGGAGAAATATTTCTTTTCTCTCTCATCTCCAAGACTTTTTGGACAAGTATCACCAGCCATACCCAAAGCCTAAAGCTAGTATATGGCACAACACACACCTGTCTCAGAGTCAGCACTCAAATAGTAGGAAAGTGAAGGAATAGAGCCCAGAAACTGGGTTTCACCAGAGACCTGATGGCTTATCAATAAGAGCTTGCCAACATTCGGTAGCCATAATGGACAGGAGGTCCTTCACAATGGCCAAAAAGAACATACCCTGAAGCCTCAGCAGCAAAGAAAGTAGGAGAGTTTCCCTGTGCAGGGAGCAGCCACAGACATAAAGCAATGCATGCCATAACACAATGCACACTCTGATCAAGGCAGGCACACAATTAAAGTCAAGGGAACACAAACGGGAGTGGTCACTTGTGCCGAAAAGAACAGAGCAGGTTTCACAAAGGAGGGGATATTTGAGCTGGGAAGCCATTCCCAAATCACCCAGGGAGAAGTCATTGCTTCCGGCCTGAGTGACCCCCATACTGCTCACCACCCCAACATCGGGCCCACCATACTGTTCTATGATCAGTGGCTTGTGTGCCTGTCTCCCTGCACAGTATGTGGGCACCTCAAGGGCAAGGACTTTGGGCATTGTCCACGGCTCACCCTCAACTGCCCAGTAAATACCTCCTGACGAAGAATAGAAGTTTCCATCCGGTTATTAACAACACGGCAGCTACCCCTTCCTGAGAATCTACTACAAGCTGCTATCCCTGCCAGTACTTGGTATGCATGATCTCATCTCCTCCACACAAATACCCCCAAAGGCAGACTTTATTAACATCATCCATTTTGCAGATAAGGAAAGTAAAATTCACAAAGATTAGGGACATTGTCCCAAGTCATGCAACCAGTAAGTAACAGCTGAACTTTGAGTCAAGGGCTGAATGGAAAATCAGTTTTCAATTACTAGAAAACAAATCCCTTTTCCTTTCTCTTTCTGTCATCTGCCTTGCATCCAGATACGTGGATTGCCTGTAATCTATTGTTCAGTGGGACCAAAGCCATTTGTTTCCCAGAAAAGAACAAGGGATGTCCCTTACTACTCTTCTCAACAATGACTGCTCACCAGTACTGGATAAACATCATGGTGGTGGGGAGTTGGGGGGGTGTAAGGACAAAACTGCTTACAACATCAATCAAAAACATTTATTAAGAAGGAACTGTATGTACCAATTGGAACATTTTCCAATGTTGAAACAATTTCCAAAACAGATCAAGTGAATAGACTAAGGAAAAAGAATATGTACAGACAATATTCTTTGTGTAAGAGAATGAATATATAATAAACAAGGAAATGGTAATAGTAGTTGCCCCTAGGGAAAAGGACTGGCAGCTTGAGGCAAGAAAGACGTTTTTACAATTTGTTCCCCTCTGGACTACTTGCCTTGCAAAAGAGAATCTATGTGTGATTTTTTTTTTAACTTCTTAAAAAAATAAAATTAAAAACACCATTTAAAAACATCACTTTTTGCCAAGCCTCTCTCATATGCTCACATACATATAACAGCAACCATGAAAGTATGCATGCTTACGAATAAAAACTGGATGAACTTAATCTGTGGTAAGACAGGACTATGAAACAGCTTTTGTCTTCCATGCTGAGGTTCACCAGTTTCAATAATGTTGCAATATGTTCTGGCAAATAAATCAAGAGAATTTTGAAGACATACAACATACATAGAAGCAGCAGGGACAATTTGCCACACCTTCCTAAACTCCTTTATCTGTTCCTTCAACAACTATTTAATGAGCACCTACTGTGTACTAGGCAAAGTGCTAGACAGATTTTTTTTTTTTTTTAAGAGAACTAAACAGGTCATTAATTTCTTCCCTTCTGCCTTTCAGGAAAATATGGACAGCATGCTAATGAGAAGAATGCCAGAGCAAGGACCACCCTTGATGTTCATAGTCTAACACTGTCCTTATTCAACCTAGGAAATAGAGGGCTGGGGAAGGGATTTGTTCAAGGTTACATAAGAAGTGAAGGCCTCAGAATTACCGGTCCTGCTCTCCCTACCTGCTTCATGCTGTTCAGTGGTGTTGAAAGATGAGCACGCAGGGAGGGGAGAAATGGACCCTAACACTTAGTGCCTGGTATATCAGGTGCTTTCACATATCCTGGGTCATTTATTCTTCATAACCTCTCAAGGTGGGCATGATTATCCTTGCTTCACAAACAAGGAAAAAAGCTCTGAGAAGCTGAGTAACTGGTACATAAGGCTTCCAACACAGACCTGTCTGACTTAAAAGCCAGAGCCTTCGCCCTCCTTACTGGATAGGAAAATCGATTTTAAAAGGTAGCCTGGGGGATTTGGGGTGGGGGGACGGCCTGCCTGGATGGCTCAGTTGGTTAAGTGTCTAGCTCTCGATTTCAGCTGAGGTCATGATCTCAGGGTCCTGAGCTTCAGCCCCACCTCAGGCTCAGCTTAGAGTCTGTTTGTGAATCTCTCTCTCCCTCTGCCCCTCCCCACCCTCATACTCTCTCTCTCAAATAAATAAATCTTTAAAAAAATAAAAAATAAAAAGGTAAAATGGGGCCATATTACAGAAAGCCTTGGTTTTAATATTTTCCCTTAATGAAGTTTCTCTCTCAACCCTGGATGTTGTCACTCCAATAATAACAATCAAAAAGCTAATCCCCTCACTATTCAATGCATGTTCTAACTTCTGTGTGCCACCAAGTTTGGGCTTTCCTTTGAACCCACAGATGTTTATCCAGAGGGCAGCAGTCTCTGAGAACTGTTTACACAGTTTCTGCTAGGACAGAAAGGGACATCACACATATTGCTTCTCGACCCTCTGGGTGCCTGCCATATAAACACAGGCCCCAGTAAGGACCTGTCCCTGAGATCCCATCCCATGATGCCACTGGGTCACCACCACACCAGCTGAGGTAGTGACAGAGGTCAGCCCTATGGTGGTTGGCCTCTAAAAGTTTCATAACTTCTATGGGGTGCCTGGGTGGCTCAGTGGATTAAAGCCTCTGCCTTCGGCTCGGGTCATGATCTTGGGGTCCTGGGATCGAGCCCCAAGTCGGGGGGGGGGGTCTCTGCTCAGTGGGGAGCCTACTTCCCTTCCTCTCTCTCTGCCTGCCTCTCTGCCTACTTGTGATCTCTGTCTGTCAAATGAATAAATTTTTTTAAAAATCTTAAAAAGAAAAAAAGTTTCGGGATGCCTGGGTGGCTCTGTGGGTTAAAGCTTCTGCCTTCGGCTCAGGTCATGATCCCAGGGCCCTGGGGTCGAGCCCTGCATCGGGCTCTCTGCTCGGCAGGGACCCTGCTTCCCCCTCTTTCTCTGTCTGCCTCTCTGCCTACTTGTAATCTCTTGTCTGTCAAATAAATAAATAAAATCTTTTTAAATAAATAAATAAATAAATAAATAAAAAGTTTCATAGCTTCTAAAGTAAAGAAAAATGCAAGCCAGTATAAGAGAAGCCTCCTCCTGCCTTGTCTCAGTCCATGCAATGCAGATAGGAGAAATGACAGTTTGGAATGATCAAACTGCCAGTGAAAATAGAGGTACTGTGTGCCAAAAGGTCACACACATGGGTACAGGGCATCTTCAGGATAGGAGAGAGCTCTCTCAGCTTGATTTCTTCTCCCTGCTCCTGTAGGAAGCTAATGAAATTCTCACATTCCCTTGTTTTTCATATCTTCTTTCTGGAATAAGGTAAAATCAGAGTTCCTACTTGGATGGGGAGGGGAAATTCCATAAGGCTCAAGCCTAAGCCTTATGATCCAGTTCAGAGTCCTCAACGGGGTTGGGGTCTAAAGGTCAGCAAACAAATGTTCCTCACTTTTCACCTGCCATTGCTCCCTGCCACAGCTCCCTCAGAGGTCTTGATCCAAGTCAGATCCAAGACTGTCTTTTGGGGACATTTTGCCACAAACCTCATCCCAAACTCAAATAAGAAAATGCTAATTAGAAATACCCCAAATCCAACCTCCCCTTTAAAAACTCAGTCCCTGAATCCAACATCCCCATGGGCAAAGAGGAAGGAGACCCATAACTTTACCCCAGCACTTGCTCGGTAAGCATTTTTCCATCCTATCCTCACAGGGCCCCTGGGAGGCACACAAGGCAGGTAGCACGATGGTCCATGCTCAGATGCTCGTTTTGCAAAGGAAAACACAAAGCTTGGAGAGTTGAAAGACTCTCTGGGGGTTACACAGAGGCAAAAGCTTCTGAGCCCTCATTTCTGTTCTTCCCCCTCACCAGGCTGCCATGTCAGTCTTTTGGAGACTGCCATTACTAAGATCTGCAGCAGCATCTGGTACCAGGACCCTTCAAGCTTCACACTAACTACTCTTCCAGCAAGCAACATTTCTCAACCACATTTCTAATCATCCAAAGAATGCCAGCCGCCGACCCCAATCGAGTCATGCCCCCAGCAACAGCAACAAGGAACGCCCCAGAGACATGAAAAACGACGCGCCCCACTTAAGGCACAGCGTGGCAGAGAAGCCGCCAGCCTAATAACCGGGGCGGCAGAGACCCAAGTCAGCCTCAGGAGAGGCACAGGCAGGCCTGGTCGGCCCCTCTGGCCAAGCAGCAAGCCTCGAAGCCTCCAGAATCTTCAGAGAGCCCAAAGCTCCTGCGCCCACCCCAAAAACCCCTGGACAACGGAGAGGGCTGCGTTTCCTTCTCCAGGAACCACTCACCCTCCGCCCGCTCCTCACCTGGTGCACCGCTTCCGGACCTGCAACCACTCGGGGGCCCCGCCCCCCGCCCCTGCAGGTCTCCCTGGCCCCGCCCTTTGCACCTGTGGTTTCCTCACGCCCGGGCTCTCCAGAAGCTCCGGCCTCACCTGGCAGCCCCCTCCCACTGCCAAATCCGTGGTCCCACCTGGCCCCGCCCCCACACCTGCAGCCCCCTCTGCCCTGCCCAACTGCCTCCACCAGCCCCGCCCCCCCGCACCTGCGGCCTGTCTCCACCTCCACCCCCACACTCGCGGCCCTTCCTACCCACCCCTCACCGTACCAGCCCACCTAAGGCCCCCGCGGCCCGGCCGTCCCACGACCCTGAACCCGCCCGACACCACCCTTGCCCCTCTGGCCCCGCCTCCCGCCCCGAGGCCCCTCCCCGGCCCAGCGGTCCCTCCGGGTCCCGCCCCCCGCACCTGCAGCTCCCTGCGGCCCGGCCCTCAGGGCCCGGCCCCGCCCCGCCCCGCCCCGCCCCGCGGGCCGCTCCTCTCACCGCCCGCTCTCGCCGCCGCCGCCGCAGTCCCGGCCGGTCACCTTGACGCGGGCCGCAGTCGCTGCCGCCGCCTCCTCATGGCCCTGGGAGCGGCCCAGGCGGCAGCGGCGCCTTCGCTCGGAGGCCGGGGCCAGGCCGAGCCGGGCCGGGGCCGGGCCGGGCGCAGCTGGAGCGCGGGCCGACGCGGGAGCGGAGCCGGTGCCCAGCCGCAGTAGGAACCGTCCGCTCCTGGGCCTGAGCGGCAGGCCGCGCAGCCAATGCGCGTGCGGCGCTGGACCAGTCCACCCAACCAGCTCGTCGCAGAGGCGGAGACACGCAAATCGGCCGGCTGGGCGCGCCAGTGCGCAGCCGCTGCAGCTTCGGTCCTCGCTGGCCCCGGCCTCCTCTCCAGCCTGCGGACGGCCTCTCAGCCTGTAAGGATGCTCCGCGGTCCGCACACCCCTCTCAGCGCCCCGCCACGCCCATCTCCTTCCTAGAAATACCAGTGCATCTTATTCCCCGTACATCCAGGCCTCATGCAATTTCCCCTTGAGAATCCTACATAGGATTCACCGTTTTGAACAAAAAATGGTTTTGTAAGAGACATCACCTTAATGTTCATTCTTTACAACTCAGAGGCAGGCACAGAACAGAGAACGTCAGAGCCAGAAGACACCTCAGAGAGCCTGGGGTCCTACCCATTTACTTTACAGCTGGGCAAAATCAGGCCCCACGAGGTGAAGGGACTTGCCCAAGACCACACAAGTGCAAAGGGGGAAATGAGCCTGCCTCTAGTACCCCTGCTCCCACATCCCTGACTCAGCCAGGCACGACGAGGTAGGCAGGGAGGTGAAGTTATTTGCTTCCGGTCGCAGAGTTGCAAAGAAAGCCTGTGAAACCGTGGGAGTCCAGAAGCACAATGGGGACCCCCTCCATCCTCCCTCACTCTGATTGATCCTTTTTTTTAAAAAAAGATTTTATTTATTTATTTGACAGAGAGAGATCACAAGTAGGCAGAGAGAGGAAGGGAAGCAGGCTCTCTGCTGAGCAGAGAGGCCCAATGCGGGGCTGGATCCCAGGACCCTGAGATCATGACCTGAGCCAAAGGCAGAGGCTTTAACCCACTGAGCCACCCAGGCGCCCCACTCTGAC
>RCUC01157155.1:0-61518 GCA_003697995.1 Taxidea taxus jeffersonii | reverse complement strand
CTTTTGATTGGGGCATTTAGCCCATTTACATTCAGGGTAACTATTGAGAGATATGAGTTTAGTGCCATTGTATTGCCTGTAAGGTGATTGTTACTGTATAATGTCTCTGTTCCTTTCTGGTAATACTTTTAGGGTCTCTCTTTGCTTAGAGGACCCCTTTCAATATTTCCTGTAGAGCTGGTTTGGTGTTTACAAACTCTTTCAGTTTTTGTTTGTCCTGGAAGCTTTTAATCTCTCCTTCTATTTTCAAAGATAACCTAGCTGGATAAAGTATTCTTGGCTGCATGTTTTTCTCGTTTAGTGCTCTGAATATATCATGCCAGTTCTTTCTGGCCTGCCAGGTCTCTGTGGATAAGTCTCCTGCCAATCTAATATTTTTACCATTGTACGTTACAGACTTCTTGTCCCGTGCTGCCTTCAGGATTTTCTCTTTGTCGCTAAGACTTGTAAATTTTACTATTAGATGGCGGGGTGTGGGTCGATTCCTATTGATTTTGAGAGGTGTTCTCTGGGCCTCCTGGATTTTGATGCTTGTTCCCCTTGGTATATTAGGGAAATTCTCTACAATAATCCTCTCCAGTATACCTTCTGCTCCTATTTCTCTTTCTTCTTCTTCTGGAATCCCAATTATTCTAATGTTGTTTCGTCTTATGGCATCACTTATCTCTCGAATTCTCCCCTCGTGGTCCAGTAGTTGATTGTCTCTCTTTTAGTCTGCTTCATTATTCCCTGCCATTTGGTCTTCTATATCACTAATTCTGTCTTCTGCCTCATTATCCTAGCAGTAAGAGCCTCCATTTTTGATTGCACCTCATTAATAGCTTTTTTAATTTCAACTTGATTAGACTTTATTTCTTTTATTTCTCCAGAAAGGGTTTTTATTTCTCCTGACAGGGTTTCTCTAATATCTTCCATGCCTTTTTCGAGCCCGGCTAGAACCTTGAGAATCGTCATCCTGAATTCCAGATCTGACATATTACCAATGTCTGTATTGATTAGGTCCCTAGCCTTCAGTCCTGTCTCCTGCTCTTTTTTTTGTGGTGAGTTTTTCCGCCTTGTCATTTTGTCCAGATAAGAATCCGCTGTTCTCCTTGTTAAGTGAACTTGGTCTTGGCTGTATTTCTTTGATCTTCTGGGGGGAGGGGCCTGTTGTAGTGATTCTCAGGTGTCTTTGCCCCAGGCGGAGTTGCACCGCCCTTACCAGGGGCCGGGCTAAGTAATCCTCTCAGGTTTGCTTTCAGGAGCTTTTGTTCCCTGAACGCGCTTTCTGTAGAGTTCTGGAGGACGGGAATGACAATGGCGGCCTCCCAATCTCCGGTTCAGAGGAGCCGAGAGCTAGGGGCCCCAGTCTTCAGTGCGTCTTCAGAGAAAAGCGTTTAATCCCTCCAGTCTCCCTAGCCCACGTTTGCGCCGGAGAGTGCGCGCGCGCGTCCGCCCGCAGACACCGTGCGCCCGCAGACACCGCAGGCCCGCCAACACCGCGGGCCTGCTGACACTGCGCGCGCCCGCAGACCGTGCTCAGAGAAAATCGTGCGTAAGCAGTCCCGTCTCACTGGCTTCTTGGAGTGCTCCGAGCTCACCCAGCCTGTGACCAAGCGTCTCTGTCTCTGGCAGAGTCCCACCTGGAGTCTCCGGAGCCCGTAGATCCCTGAGCTCTCCCGGGTCGGAGTCTCCCCGGATCTTGTGGGGACCCCTCGCACAGAGCACCGGCCAGTGCCACAGAGCACCGGTTCGTGTCACAGACCACTAGGAAATCTCGGCTCCGTCTCCGCAGCCGACTTCCCCGCTCTAATACCTGTGAGCTCTGCGACACTCAGACACCCCCGATCCTTCTGTGACCCCGTGGGACCTGAGTCCACGTTGTCCCCGTGAGGTCTTCACCCCAGTTTAGCCTCTGGAGTGATGTCCTTCCGTGGAGCCGACTTTTAAAAGTTCTGATTTTGTGCTCCGCCGCTTGCCGGGAGCCGGCCCCTCCCCCTGGGGTCTATCTTCCCGTCGCGTTGGATTCACTTCTCCGCTGGTCCTACCTTTCAGAAAGTGGTCGATTTTCTGTTCCTAGAATTGTTGTTTTTCTTCTCTTCGATCTCCTGTTGGATTTGTAGGTGTTCGGAATGGTTTGATAGGCTATCTAAGCTGATCTCCTGCTGGCTGATGTCGTCTCAGCCTCCTACTTCTCCGCCATCTTGACTCCTCCCGTATTTTTTTTTTTTAAGATTTTATTTATTTATTTGTCGGAGAGAGAGTGGGAGCGAGCACAGGCAGACACAGGCAGACAAGAGTGGCAGGCAGAGGCAGAGGGAGAAGCAGGCTCCCTGCCAAGCAAGGAGCCCGACCTGGGACTCGATCCCAGGACATCGGGATCATGACCTGAGCCGAAGGCAGCCGCTTAACCAACTGAGCCACCCAGAACAATTTAAATTTTTATTGATTTTGTTTACACAATAATGAATCAGCAACTACAGTAGTTGCCACTTTAAGTGGCCATAGAAAAACAAAATATATAATTATTTTACATGCTTATATTACAATTTTATAAAGTTTGCTACAGCATTTCCATGTTTTGCTATAAACTGTATTCCTGTGGCCAGATCAGTTTTAATCATGTCAAAAAGATCATATTTGTTTTTTACCAACTTTTGTCAGTATGCTAAAATTTTGAAATCAGACATTTTTAGAAAAGCTATTGAATGCAATTTCATGATAAATAGTACATGTATATACTCTTTGTGTGCAGTTTCCAAAATTTGGCAAGATGATTACAGACATATGGAGAAGAAAAGGGTACTGGGGTGTAAATGAGGAGGAAGAACCAAAACCCAGTCCTTGGTAATAAAAAGGAGCTAAAACCTAAGTAGGACAAAAAAAATATTAATGAACCGTGAAGATATTAGTCACCCAAAGTGAATTTAAAAAGCAAAGTTTGACATGTCTTTTGTGTTGACAAGCATCTGAAAAAGTGATTGAGAAGAAGCTAATAAACAAGATCCTGAGTGATCTGTAAACAGAATCCATGTGGCATGTGAATTAACTATTGTCCTTCTTTTTTGGCCACACTGTTGGGTTTTGGCTTACTGTATTATCACAGTAAATGCTGGCAGAGAACCACACTGCTAGCTCATTTCCAACATGTGGCCCAGGGTTACTGAAAGGAAAAAAAAAACAAAACAAAACATAGAAACTGTTATATTTTAAGATGGAGCTAAAGCTCTTGGGCCCAATTTATTCCTGAAGTCACTCTGAGAACATTGAGCTGTGTTTTGCTGGAACAGAATCAGGACTTTTTGCACTGATGTGTCGGGGCAATGACGAACGTCAGGCTAAGAATGGGAATCTGTCCCCATGGGTTTCCTCCCACCCCACCTCATTTCCTCTCCCTTCCGTTTTCTCTTGGACATATTTTCACACACATATCATCCCAAGTTAACCTAAGGCACTTTGCTGGGGAGATGAAAGAATGAGGCAAGAATGCACAAAGAGTTCTTACAGTCCCAAAAGGCAGTTTTGCCTGTATGTGACAAAAAAGCACCACATTGAGAACTGTTTTCTAGTAGTTGTTTACAAAAATAATACAAAAATTAGTAATAAGCTTTACAGGTAGATGTTAAATTGATTAATCTGTGTGATTTAAAAAGACAGTATTATCATTACCATATGAGACCTATGCCAGAGACAATTTTAACTACTGTCTGTGGGAGAGAATGCTGCCTTCTCTTGGGCCATGTGGACACGGCTCTGGGCACCAGGCATGCTGTCCACGATGGCATTGCTGGCATTTCTCCATTGCAAAGGTGTGAATGCTGGGGCCAGCCCTTTGTGTAATCATCTACATGTCCTATATCGTAACTATGTATTGACAGATGACAAAACTAAACAAATAGTGTTTGAACTACAATAATGAAAGAAGAAGAATGTTTTAATAATCCCCCCCAAAATTGTGGGTAACGTTTTCTTTGCAGAGTACATGGATGGGAGATTTCAAAGCAGTCTTTCGGGATCGCATTCCATAGCTCCTCTCTCTTTCACTTTGTGGCATTTGATCTTATCTGAAAGTAGAAAGGTTAATGATTTTCTAACACCTCAATCTCTCTTTCTGTTACTAACCTCCTGATCCTTCAAATATGTTTCTCATGTCACAAAAATACACCAGCTAAACTGCTTTCACATTTTATAACCCAACCAATGGTGTGACACCACGAATAAAAAAGTTCTTTTGAAGGATTAAAAAAAAATTAAGGTGAGTTATTTAAACTTTATTTAAAAATGCCATTTTACAGTGACACCATTTTCCTTTATATCAGATTCACATTAATTTAAAAAATAAACCTCTTTAATAGGAATGCAGAGTGAGCTCAGCTTAAAGGTAAGTGGGGCAAAATATACCGGAAGCTATCAAGAGCTACTCTGAGTGCTGATTGTAAAAAATTAAGTGCTTTCATGATGAGGCTTTCCCAATTCTCACTGCCTTTCTTCTTCTGCTGTAAACAGCTCACGGAATGTCATGTGTCACTGTGAGTGTTGAGAGAAGAACCACTCTTACATTCTTACATTGTTTTGTGTCAGCACACGATTGTTTTGTTTTGGCAAAGGCCTCCTTGATTTAATGACTTCTGTCCACAATAGAGAATGTGGCATTAAGTGAATATGCCTTCTTTTTAAGATGAGCTGTATTTATTACTGGAACGGAAGTTGTCATATCCGTGATCATTAGCTTTGAACTTCAAGCACGACTGTTTTTCCTCCAAGGACTGTTTTTCTTCAAATGACTGGCACCAGCAGCATAAGCACGACTGTACAAAGCAAAAGAACTCGTTATATGTTCACACCAGTGACACTGGGTTGACTCCTCCTACTTTCTGGGGTTCTGACTTTCTTGGCATGGTCAGGAATTCTCAGCCCCTTTCTTTCCATGCTCTCTTATTCTTCCCTTTGACAATATATAATTACATAAGTCATATATGATAACTTTTTAAACGAGAAAATACAGAAAAAATGTCTATCAGGAAAACTCATCTTTTCATTAAACTCAAAAGGAAAAGCCACTTAAAGTTTGATACTTACTCTTGATTACTTGAAAAATTCTCATAATATCTGATAAATACGTAACTCAAGACATTTTCCTATGCAAATGGAAATACTACACACATCCATACACATGACTGTATATGTGCGTTTGTAGAAGTGTGTGTACAATTTATCTTAATATAACTGTGCTGTATGTACTAGTCCATAGCCTGCTTTTTCTCACCTGACGCTGTCATAAACATCTTCCCATGTCAATGAACTTAGTATTGTATTGGTGGTTTGTGTTAGCCACATGTTATGGTCATGTGCCTTTTCAACATTATCACACAATAAACTTATAAAGTATACAAGTGTCTCAGTTTTATTCGTCCAGTTTCTTTTCTTGGATTTTTTAAAATCCAAAACGTTGTTCATACTGTTTGCTTTCTGATAATCTATATGTCTAAGAAAGTGGGAGGTCCATTGTTTTCTGTGCTATAAAATGAGGGAGTTGATCTTGATGAATGTTCTTGCTCTGAGATCCACGGGTCTATGAGACTGACTTAGTTTTACAAGGAAGCCAAGTTCTTTCCAGGAATGAACTCCCAGGGACAAATGGGTCACGTCCATATCAGGGAAGAGGACTATTTCATTCATGTTAGATTGTCAAAGGAGTGAATGAATGGATGGATAGATGTTGCAATGCAAGGGGCCAAATCAAGAATAATGACACATATTCCACGTCAAGTAGCACATCTCTGCTATACAAGCAAGGTGGAAAAGAGGAGGTAAAACCTGAATTAAATGTCTTCATTTGGCTCGCTATTCTCACGTCCAAATGAATACTATAACTAAATGAGTTAAAATCCAAACCATGCTGTGCAGTCCCAAACATACAAAAATAGGAACAGTGCATTTAATTCATGTTTAGCTCTTATTTTATCAGGTGATATCTGTCAGACATCACTATATGTACTGTTTGCTAATTTTCTGAGCATTTCTAGGAGTACCACCGATTGGTTGAGGCAGTAGGGACTAGCTGACGAGGATTTACAGGTGGAAATCAAATAGAGTGATTTATAAGCAGAACTCATATATTTTTTAAAATCATTCATAATGCAAGGGAAAACTAAAACAGTTTACTAAATCTCTTTAGATAAAAGTATGAATAGTTTGGGAAGGCTGTATTTGATGCTAGGCCAAAAAGAGCTTTTTTTTTTTCTTTAAGATTTTTATTTATATATTTGACAGATGGAGATCACAAGTAGTTAGAGAAGCAGGCAGAGAGAGAGGAGGAAACAGGCTCCCTGCTGAGCAGAGAGCCGGACTTGGGGCTCGATCCCAGGACCCTGGGATCATGACCTGAGCTGAAGGCAGAGGCTTTAACCCACTGAGCCACCCAGGTGCCCTCAAAAAGAGCTTTTTATTTTGAAATACTCCTACCTTAAAGCAGTTTTTGAATCTTTTGCTCACCAAATACAGAGCTATAGGATTAATGCAGGAATTCAGGGAAGCCATGTTGATGCCAATGTAGTCCAACACCAGCAAAAAGCTGCAAAAAACAACCCAAATATATCTGTGAATAATATGCTGCTTTACACATGTATTCTTGGCAAACTCTGGAGTTTTTGTGAAGAAAAAAGTTATTCATATCCCTAATTTTTGGCTTTATCACTGGTCTTTGCTAAGGATGACCTCTCTCTCTCTCTGTCTCTCTCCCTCTGTCTCTCTCTGCTAGCACGTCCCTCTGCCCATGTCCAGTTCTCTCTTTTACAATAAAATCTCATTTGAAGTGTGGAGGCCGGCTGCTACGAAGGCTTTGCAAAGTGTGCAAAGGAGAATCCGAGGTGGAATTTCCAATTGTGGCACCCACTCATCATTTTGACAGCTCTGCCTCTCCATTCCCAGTGTTCTCACAAGTCCCCTTGATTCCTTCCCCTACAACGGGGGTGAAGATAAAAAATGGGAATCTTAATTGCTCCCTAAAGACTAGCAAAATGGTACTGTCTCTGCCTATGAAAGGGATCAATGGGAAAAAACCCCAAAAACTTCTGAATGGCATTTACCTACAAAAACTTTGTCTATTTTATGTTTCTTACCTCAAAAGCTCACATCTATTAGGATCATTCGGGTCATAAAGAGTGTGCTTCAAAATCCTGCTGAGATGAAGGGGAAGCCAGCATAGGGCGAAGACAAGGACCAGGCAAAAGACTGTTTTGGCCACTTCCCGTCTCTGAAATAAAACCATAGCCAGAGACTAAATAGATGGTACAGATAATCCCAGCGGTCTCTCTTCCCAAACAGAACCTCTAATATTGTTTACAGAAAGTCAGTGGTATTTGTAAAAATCCTGAACACAGCGTTTGAAGTTGAATAGTTACTGTGAATTAGAACTAAATTGACGTCAGATTCATCTTTAAAGAGTAATGGCTCTTTCTAGATCCTTTTAGATTATGTAGAATAGAATATCTCTAGATAGAGAATAGAAAAATTATTCTTTGTCTATTCAAAAAATACCAGAAGCAAGAAAAAGGAAATACACTTTAGTATATAATAATTTTTATCGCCATAATAATTTTCTAATTCATAATCATCATTGTAATCGTGAGTCAGCACGTATTTCTGTTCTCTTACCTGCTTTAAGTGGTCATTTAGAGCAATCTGCATGCCACTCTTCTTTCTCAACATTTCACAGGTCATCAGGGTATAAAAAAAAGCAGTGATGGCCAATGGCAAGCAGAAATAAAAACTAAACAGCCACCAATCTTTAGCTATCTTGTAAAACTGTGGTGAAAAAAAAAAGAGAATTGCATGATTAACATTCCTCTGTAAAAAAAAAATTTTATATGCCAAGTGCTAAATTAAAAAAAAAACCAACATACTCATCAAGGAGTAATTATCTTCTAAAGTAGATCCATTTCATAGAGGCTATGTAGAATCTTTGAGGCCACATCTACTGAACAAATAATTAAATACTAACATTAAATGAAACAAACTTTCCCTAAAGAGCATTTTGATTCTCTAAGGCAGTGGCTGTAATTATGCACAGAAATTTAAGCAGTTGGGTAAAATTAAAAATATGTGGTATTCCAAATATTTTTGCCTTCACATAAACAAAATACCCCTAATGTATTCATGCGGAATACCATATCTGAATATGTAAAGACGTCCTAATGTTTAAGAGAAGGTTTCACTTTTTAACAAGTCTGTTTTCTGGAAAAAAATTGATGTGGAAAGGTCTGTACAAATCATTTTGCTAAGAAATGTGTAAATCTAACTTATAATTGGAAAATCAAAGCTGCTTATGACTTATGCCTTTTATTCTATTTCTACTCTATCTTTTTGCTTTGTTTTTATTTTATTTTATTTTTAAAGATTTTATTTATTTATTTGACAGACAGAGATCACAAGTAGGCAGAGAGGCAGGCGGGGAGGGGGGGAAGCAGGCTCCCTGCTGAGCAGAGAGCCCGATGCGGGGCTCGATCCCAGGACCCTGGGATCATGACCCGAGCCGAAGGCAGAGGCTTCAACCCACTGAGCCACCCAGGCG
Source organism: Taxidea taxus jeffersonii (assembly GCA_003697995.1). Taxonomy (NCBI): domain Eukaryota; kingdom Metazoa; phylum Chordata; class Mammalia; order Carnivora; family Mustelidae; genus Taxidea; species Taxidea taxus. The sequence continues at coordinate 52,967 of RCUC01157155.1, read as the reverse complement.
CCCCTTTGCTTTGTTTTTAAACTCTTGTTCCAAATATATCCATGTTGGAGTAGAATCTATGTCATCTATGCAGTACTTTTCCCTTTTAACTGATAAACATGAAGTCAGCAATCTCTCTCAATTTTACATTAAAGTCTCACTTAATTCTTTTCATTACCATGATAAATGCAATCCCTAAACTTGTATGTGGACTTCTTATACATAAAATAGAAAATAATCCTTGGTGACATCTGGACCAAGTGCATTAACTTCTCCTGACCCATTCTGGTAAGAAGAGCCTTCTACACTTAAATGACGATATGGTGACAAATCACTGCCATTCCCCCCTATTTCCTGAATAAACATTCTTGAATAAATGGCCAAGAGGAAAAATTCTTTGCAACAGCAGCTCTCCCTTTAGAGAGAGGACAGCCTTGCCGTGCAGAATCCATCCACATCAGGCCATCTTCCACTTGATCGTTCACCGAACCATCCACTCCCTCTGATGACCGCTGTGCTATCTTATGCAGAATATGCAGTAGTTGTCAGTCCTTCTGGGCAAGCTGAGTAGAGAAGCTATAAATTCTGATCGATTCTCTCATGTGAACTTGGTTTAGGTGTATCTCTGGGCACCAGGGGATTCTTGCATAAGTAGTGACCTAGCTTCCCGCAGCATGGGTCATTAGTCACCATTCTCCCCACAGTCCTGGGGCTTACACTCTTAATTTATGCCCAGGACAATCATAAATCAATAGCTTCCCAAGAAGGGAGGATTGGGAGAAAGTAGCTAAATATTTATAAGGCAAGAACAGAAAGGAAAGAAAAAGGTAAAATTCACCTGCATGAAGGCTGTTTTCTGAGTAGGAAGAAGCAAGCAGGTTCGCAGGTAACGTCCTCTGTAGTCAAAGGTTATAATATCAAAAGCCACGGCTTCAGGGACAGCCAGAACCACAGAGACTACCCAAATTAAAACAATTTCTACTGCTGTCCATTTTGGAACCCCGATTCCTTTAATTCGACTCCAAGAGGCAACGGCTCGATATCTGAAGCACAAAATAGAATTATCTGTCAAGCTGGCAGAGCCTGTTTTATTGAATTACATGATTTATTTTCTAAGTAACAAAGCAATCACTCATATCCTGAGCTCATGTTCAGGATATAGCTGGCTTAAATATCCACTCTTACCTGTCAATACTTAGGGCACACAGACTCAACACAGTGATGCCCACGGAGGCCTTCTGTATGAAAGGCACCAGCTTACACATCTCAACTCCAAAGGGCCAGTCCTCCGCAAGCAGCTGCATGAGAAGACATGAAGGTCTGTGAGGGATATACTCACACAGTGCCCTCTGAACTGCATTACTTAGTGGACCATAATTAGCATGTGGGAGTAAGATAAGCAATTCCAGCTCTTACTCCTTTACTCATGGACCACTCCTTTGAAACGCACCAGTGTTCGATATATGGATCAGGAGAGTGGTTGGGAATAATGAAAACGCAGCCAGTTCATGAGAATTTGTTATGTATACACAGTAGCTTAGGATCAGGATCTCAACCATGGGGCCAACCAGGGTCAGTCTTGGAAGTTCCCCTTAGAAGACGGACCCTGCTGTGCTGCAAACATCTCTTATATTCTCATGGAATCTCACATGCTCAGGTCATGGCCAAACCAAAATAGAGACTATAAATGTTAAAAACGGATGATAAACGTTCCTCAGCTGGGGAGACTAGACCAATCCTATGGAGACTAGACCAATCCTATGGAGAACAGTGTGGGCATCGGTATACTTACTATTTACTGTAGTCAACTTGACTGCCCAGTAGCTCAGCAGTAATAGTTACTCACTGCTCCGTGAACACCCCAGACACACCCCTATCTTAGGGCTTTACTCTTGGTGTCTCCTTATTCTGGAAGGCTCTTTCCCCACTGATCTACTTGGCGAACTCCCCTGCCTCCTTCAGGTTTTGCTCAAGGCTAGTATTTTCAACATGACCTACGGTAGCCACATTGTTAGTACAGCAAAGTGTCCGGTACCCATCTCTCTTGCCCTACTCCACTTTTCTTTTTATATACAGCACATATCAACAATTATGGCATGGATTAGAACATTTACTTGTTTGTTTTGTTTCATTTTTGCGCTCCAGCATCCCTACAGTATAAGACAGAATAAGGTCTGTGCAACCGCCTAATACAGTTCCCACCATGTAGCAGATGCTTAATATTCAAACCCCCCAAATATAGAAGCATGAGCTCTACAAGAGGCAAAAGACAAGAGTTCTTGCTATTATACATATATTTCTGCAATCTTCTATTGTTAAACTCAGTTATTTTGTTTCCTAGTACAACTGGGTGTGCCTCACACTGGTTAATGAATCACTTTAGGTAAACATCTGGATTGAGTGTTCATGAGGTTTTGAAAATAAAGAAAAATTTTTCAAATTGATGTTTTAAAAAATGTTTTAAAGAATAATCTTCCCAAAGTGAAAATTATTTTGAAACAATGGGTCTTTCCGTCCTTTCACTAGTGAGAGGGTTCTTTGTGGAGTTTGTCAAGCTGGGTGATTATTATACTATGGCACCAAAGGCTAAAATGAGTCTAGTATGAATATGCTTTGGAGCTCCAACATGAGACCCATTTCATTTCTAAATTAGATATGAAAAGTTACACTGTCATGGAGGGCAGATGTTGGCAAACTTACCCAGATATGCTTAATCTAGGGTCCTGGAAATCTATACGGCCAGGCAGGAGGGGAAGAGGGAGCCAGGTGTAGGAAAGTTAGTGGTGTCAGTCAGTAATAGAGAGTGGGGGGTGTGTGGGGCAAATCACATCTAAAAGGAGAAGCTGCTAAAAAGCAAGATGCGATTTTTGCCAAGAAATAAAAACAACAAAAAAACAAAAACCAAAAAAAAAAAAAACCTAAACCCCAAAGCCTCTTGATTTTGGTCAAAAAAGTTGGAGTTTATATAAAACCTCATAATTATAAAAGTTGTCAACTCACATTTTTAAAAAACACTGTCATAGGGGCGCCTGGATGGCTCAGTGGGTTAAAACCTCTGCCTTTGGATCTGGTTAGGATCCCAGGGTCCTGGGATTGAGCCCCGCATCGGGCTCTCTGCTCAGTGGGGAGCCTGCTTCCCCCTCTTTCTCTGCTTGCCTCTCTGCCTATTTGTGATCTCTATCAAATGAATAAATTAAAACTTAAAAAAAAATCACTGTCATGTAACATTGTATTAACAAAAATATATCTGTGGTCCAACTAGTTTCCACTTGTGACTTCTGGATTAATCAATTAACTCAGAATTCTGCTCATTCATTCATTTATTCAATATATGCCAGACCCCATTCCAAGTATAGGGTGCATATCAATGAACAAGGCAAACTTCCTACTCTCATAAAGTTTATAGTTGAGTGAGGGAGGTAGATTAAAAGAAACACAAATATTTTATAAGGTGTCATACAGGTATTGTCATATGAAGAGAGTATGGTGGGATTTGGAGTAATTTTTTAGTAATTTGGAGTAATTTGGATAGGATTCTCAACAAGGTCTTTCTGAAGAGGCAATGTTTGAGTAACGGACCAGACTAAAATAAGACAGTAAGCCATGCAAAGAACATTCTGGACAGAGGAAAAAGCAAGTGCAAAGGTCCTGGGGTAAAAATAAGTAAATAAGTCTAGTGAGCTGAAAGGACAGGAAGAAGGCTATCAAAGTTATATAGTGGAGGGTTCCAGGCCAAGTGTCTAGGAGATGAAATGGTAGAGAAAGGAGTTGGAATAATTTTTTAAAGAAATATATTGCAAGTTTTGCAACAGGGAAATGGCACGCTCTTATTTATGTTTTTAAAATGATCTCTGTAGCTGCTCAATGTGGAATAGAATGTGGGGTCAAGAAAGGAAGCTTTGATGTGAGGTTGTGGTAAGCTGGAGCCTGTGGTGACCTGGGGCTGAATAGAATGGGTTGTAGATGAAAGGTAGAGCCAGCAGGACTTATCATGGGGTAGATATGTGGAGTCAGGAAACTTTAAGACGTTTGCCATATGAATGGTGGAGGCATTTACTGAAATGGGGGGAGACTCAGGCTGCCTCAGGTCTGAACCAACTATGAACTCCAGATACTTTAAAAGAACTGCCACTTGCCCTTGGAAACATAAGAATAAAAAGGTTCCAAACAATTCCAAGGACTCTATCAGACTAGTTTGTTATAAATTATCCAGACAATATTCTTTATTTTTTTTTAAAGATTTTTAAAAAATTTATTTATTTGTCAGAGAGAGATAGAGGGAGCAGCAGGCAGAGAAGGCAGAGGGAGAAGCAGACTTCCCGCTGAGCAGGGAGGCCGATGAGAGACTTGATTCTAGGACCCCGGGATCATGACCTGAGCTGAAGACAGCCGCTTAACCAACTGAGCCACTCAGGCATCCCTAGATGATATTCTTTCTACTAATTCTGGTTGTCCTTAGATAGATTGGGGAAAAAAAAAAAAATAAAACAAACCTGATGCTTATATGGAACTTATAATGGGTTAGGCATTATTCTAAGCACTTTACAAGAATCATATCCCTGAAATCTGCGAAGAAATCCTATGAGATAGTACTACTGATGTGCATTTCATAGATAAGAAAACTGAGGCACTTAGAAGTTTATTAATATGCTATGTTGGTTGTCACTATGTCCACAAACTCTTTGCTACTCCTCCTGTCAAAAGTGATTAAAGCCAACCCTCATTTCCCTTCCTTTGGAGATGTGGGTTGGCTTTAATCACCTGCTTTTAGTGAACAGAATGTGGCAAAAGGGATGAGGTGTGATGTCTGAGACTAGTTCACAAAAGGCCTGTGGCTTGCTCCTTTAAGTCTGGTGAATCACTCATTCTCAGAGAGACCAGCTGCCATATCAGGAGGGCACAAAAGCCCTTTTATGGACAGACTGCCAAGGTGTGGAACTGGGGTCTCCTGAAAATGGCTCACAAATGTGCCAAGTGTAGGAATGAGAGAATCCTCCAGCTTTAGGCAAATCTTCAGAAAATTGCAGCCCTTGACTGTACTCTCATGAGAGAGGGACTCTGAGTCAGAACCATTCACTCTGGTTCCTGAATTTAAGACCCACACACAAAGTGTGAGATAATAAATGTCTATTACTTCAAGCCACTAAGTTTTGTGGTTATTTGCTTTTCCTCATTAGACAAGTAATACTGTTGGCCTTGGTTTACTTGGTTTATTACTCACATAAGTAACAGATCCACATTCGAACCCAAATGGTCTGATTCTAGAGTCTATACAGTGTTTTGCCAAAACTGACCACAGAAAAAAGATGGTTTAGAATCAAATCAATTTTGGTATTTGTAAACCCACAGCTATGTGTCAAACAATGGTAAAATATCTAGATGCAGAAGCAAATTTCTCTTAATTACCTCGCTATTTTATTTTAATTTTTAAAGATATTTTTATTTTTTAAATTCAAAAACCATGTTTTAAAGATTTTGTTTATTTATTTCACACACACACACACACACACACACACACACACACACAGCATAAGAAGGGAGAGCAGCAAAGGAAGAGGGGGAAGCAGGCTCCCCACTGTGCAGGGAGCCCAACATGGGGATTGAGCCTGATCCCAGGATGCTGCAAAGGCAGGTGCTTAACTGGCTGAGCCACCCAGGTGCCCTCTCTTAGCTATTTTATTCATATAATATCTAAAACTTAGGAAATTTTCAAATATCCTATTTTCTTAAACTATATCCAAATATGCAAATATTAGTCTCCCGTAGGTACAACCATCAAATGAATCAAGATGAATGAGGGTCCAGGCCACTGAAGGGAAAAAGTCTGGCCAATAGAAATGGGCTCTGCACTAAATCTAGGCCCTGTTTTGAGGTTACTGTTGTTTTTGGCTCAGCCTAGATATTGGGTGATTGCTCTTCATACCACTGGGAGGCCTGCAGCCCAACCTCTGACCCAAGTTATCACAGGACACAGGGAAACACAAACTGAAAATTTTAACCATTCTCTTCAAGTTCAACACAGAGATAGTCAGAAACCTAATCATAACTGAGGGATTACAATTTTCTAATCTACCCCTCCAAAAAGAAAGGAACTGTAAACTAGGGAGTATTAACCTTCATCAGCTTTCAGCTTTTCAGACTTTCAATTCAGGCCTGAATGCTACTGGTCCTGAGAGCCACAAAAGAGGAGCGGCAAAGTGCCAGATGTCACTTCTATTATTTTGTAGTGAGAAGGGTGACTTTGCAACCCCTGCCTCTCTCCAGTCAGAAGCCTTCTGGAGATACTGAGAAGCCAGACACACAGTCACAGGAACCAGGCCCACTACGGATGCTCATCTTAGTCTTAATGGCTTCCAATAAATCTTGGACAATTTAGTACTGGGAGCTTATTTAAAATGCAAAGACACCAACCTTTTTTTAGAGGTAAACAAAACCCCGAATGAAGGTGAGGGAGAGCTACTTAAGTTTAAAAACAAAAATCACTCTCAACCAAGATGCCATCTTTACATTTGGTGAAAGAATGTTCTTAGAGGGGACACCTGGGTGGCTCAGTCGGTTAAGCCACTGCCTTCGGCTCAGGTCATGATCCCAGCGTTCTGGGATCGGGTCCCACATCGGGCTCCTTGCTTGGCAGGGAGCCTGCTTCTCTCTTCGCCTCTGCCTGGCACTCTGCCTGCTTGTGCATTCTCTCTCTCTCTGACAAATAAATAAATAAATGAAATCTTTTTTTAAAAAAAAAGAATGTTCTTAGAGATTTTTGTAACTGGAAATTAATTATTTCACTATTTTTTGACAAAAATCAACATCCAATACCTAATGTGAAGCCCAACAATATAGCTTCCCTCTTTGTAGGGGAAATTGGTTCCCTTTATTGTAAGAGGAAGCAATTCTAACTCTAAATCCAGCAATAACACACTCTTATTCCTTATGTTTCATTTTTTCTTGAGACTTTACCCTGTTCAATGACAAAACCTAAGGGCAAGATCTGAATACTGAACACAAATCAAGCAGGCAATCAAACAAGTCTCCTTAATTGCAAAGTCAATGTTAGAGTTCTGTATTGTTTCTAGGTCCCTGTGACATGAGTTAAATTTTTAGGTCCTGCTTAAAAGTAAATTTGAATACATATTACCTACTATTTGTTAAATGTGAGCCAGTTAGAAAATAGTCCAAAATTATTACTCTAAATACTCTAAAAAATTAACTGTTACTGGTTTTCACATTGTGATGGCTCATCCAACAAAGAGATTTTTTTACCATTAGGTCCTAGAGCAAAGTGGTGTTCATTGGACAAATGAGAGTCCACGCTTGTGCTGATCCCTTTCCCCTACGGCTTATACTGCTCCCCTAGAACATTTATTTTGTATAAATAAAAACAAATAAGTGAATCAACACTAGATTGAAAAAAGACGTGATCATACTGATTATAAGGTTTCTACTCAAAGATGACCATGACTTTATAACTTTATGTTGCAATAGCGGTTTAAGAAAGGAAAAAGTCCATGGCATCCAAATACATTATTTTTATATTACATTTAAAAGTTATTTTTATATTATGGAGTTTTTTTCTTAATTTCTAAAAGGGTAAACAGCATGAACAGGAAACAAATACATTTTCTTTATAAGTATTGTTAAGTGAGTCAGTCCTTCAAAGTCTCCAACTGAGGGATTTACATTTTTCATTTCTCTTTTTAATTAAAAATTACATTCTTGAGAAAGCAAATGGAAAAAAAAAACCCTGTTAATACATACCATTGTCAATGCCTGAAGGAATCAAGCCCCATAAAGTCAGGAAATTTGAAAGTTAACCGTCTCATACTAATAAATGTTCCATGTATATACTATTTTCTTATCTTTTCTTTTTCTTTTTTCTTTTCTTTCTTTCTTTTTTTTTTTTTTACTTAAGAGGACATACTGAGCTTTAACTGTTTGTTTCAGATAGTCTGTAACATTTTTAATGTCCAGCATAGTGCCTGGCACACAGTGGCGACTCATTAAAAGCTTGTTGATTAATAGTGAATGAGCACGTGGAAAGATGAAAGGAATGAATGTGGAAAGATGAAAGAAAGAAGAAATCTTGTGACTAACATTTTTGTCATGAACTTTCCGTTCTCATATTTGAAACAAATTCTTTAGAGAAGGGAGAGGGCTATGCATTTATTTTTTTGTATCGTCCAGTCCTGCCCTTCCATCCTCCTTCCAGATCAGGTACTCTTGACACAGGAGGCCAGGGTCGTTAAGGGATTGAGGATGATGGGTGGCTCTTCTCTTTTCAGAGTTCTGCCTTCCAAGCTGGCTAGAAAATGTGAAAAGTAAAAATTCCTCTCTGTCCTCTCTTCCTTAAAGCTACCAGGGAAATGAATGACATGAAACAGAACCTACCGTTTCTCACTGTCTCCTGGGATCCTACAAGGAGCGTTAGCTGTAAATTTGATGGAGATGAGTGACCTAAGCGTGGAGATGCTGTAGGAGATGATTGTTTCAGAGGCTGGGTGAGCATCGTATTAGCAAACACCAGGGTTACTTGGCCAGATTGCTGTGATAAGCTGTGAACATTGCCTTCAAATGGCTGGATTACAGAAATGTTTTTACAACAAGAGTCAAAAGAGGTAAAGAATGGAGCAGTTGTGTTTCACAACTTTGGGAAAGGGTGTATTCTTCTGTTTTATCTCTGTTTTGTAGAGCTGGCAAGAGTTTTTCTGGATTTGAACTGGCTTTTTAAAGATAGAGCACCCTCATTCAAGGATTTCCTTTTCTTTTTTTTTTTTTTTTTTTTTTAAAGATTTTATTTATTTATCCGATAGACAGAGATCACAAGTAGGCAGAGAGAGAGAGGAGGAAGCAGGCTGTCTGCAGAGCAGAGAGCCCGATGCGGGGCTCGATCCCACGACCCTGGGATCATGACCGGAGCCGAAGGCAGCGGCTTTAACCCGCTGAGCCACCCAGGCGCCCCTCCTTTTCTTTTTTAAATCACACATAGGGACAGAATTTAAAGTAAGCTGATGGTCAAATATGTAGAAAATACTTTTTCGACTTATATTGTACCTGTGCCCTTAGGGACAAATATCAATTACAAATTCCATCCTGCACCCACTAAAACACACTATACACTTAAAAATTAAGTCGTGTGGATTAGAAATATGTGGGTCAGAAATACTGCTGGCTTATCCCCCAGGATGACACTTAAACAGACCACAATGTGAACAGAGCCTCCTGGCATTGTGTAAGATGGAGGCTCTGTCTCTGGGAATCTTGCATGCCCACCAACAAAACAGAGGGTTTTCCCGGTTCTGGAAACATTCCTATGGCTTGCTGAAATAGAATGGTGAGTCCATGAAGATGAATTAAGTTTCTTGAAACAAAATCTCCGAGAGAAGCAAAGAGATAGAAAAAAAAAAAAGATAAAAAATAAATGTCTTAGGAGAAATTTAAGTTCACTTTAAATATATTTTCTTACTAGGGAAATCTATTTCCAAGTCTGTGACAGGTCAATATATAGGCTGCTACTCTCCTATTATCTGAGCTTAACATATCTAAAGTTTGTGCCTAAAAACTCAAACACATTACACATTCTGAAGAATTCAACAAAGAACATTAAGAAATGCTCTTTCCTAAACCTAGCTTATTAACAGAGTCACTTATCTGAACTATTTCTTCTAGGATCCCTAGGACCCCTGAAGAAGCAAGAATTACAACTCAATGGTCTCATGGCTTAGAAAGAGGTTTGCAAACTTTGTGAAGTCCACAAACTTTATTAAATCATTTCATGTCTTAAACTGAATTCTATCCAGACACTATCTTAGGGAACACTGGTAAACTACGATGAGAAGACTTGATTACTATGGAATCTAAAAGCTCTTTAAAATAATTGGAAATACTGAGTGTTGGGGGGAGAAGATTTGTACAATGTAAACATCTAGAGAATAGTTTTCCTCCTTTTTGGAACCTACAATGGAGTTAAAGAGGAAAGAAGTAGAGAGAGGACACAAGTCAAGAGGGCTGGGTATGGCTTAGAGTCTTAGGGTCAGAGAAGGGGCAAGAAATGAGTCAGCCCAATTTGCTAATACATTTCTGACTCAAGCATGACCCTCTTTCTCTCTTACCACCACACTTTGGCTGTTTTCTTGTTCATTTACATTTTCACCAGAGGGTCTATAGGAGAAGAGAAATAATCAATTCCTAAAATAAAAGCACTGGGAAGAACAGAAGTCTAAGAAGAGAGGACTTGTTGGCTAAGGTATATCCAATATCCAATACACCACACTCAGCTGTTTCCCAAACATAACCAACCTCGTCTTAGCTCTGCAAAGTCCTGAAAGAGAATGTTTCACATCATAAATTACATCTTGAATCTTTTTTCAACTTGGGCTTTATCTGTCAACACCCTTTAAAGCACTTAATTATTTATTAGCATTTGGCATGTTTCTCTAAAAATAATCAACTATAGCATATTAGCCACACGGAGATAACCTTATATGGTTTTTCTTTGAGAAATGAAGAACGTGGCTCCCTGGCCTTGAAACAACAGTGTCTTGGCTCTGTCATCCTCTTGTGTAGCTATGGAAATATCTTCAGTCTTGACCGACTCATTTAAAGTGAGCAAAGAAAAGATGTGAAGCCTTTGATAGATAAGCCTTCCCGTACTGAAAGGAACATTGCCTTGATATTTTAAGAGGCTTGGATTTATGGAGTGACCAAGTGGCAGATCAAAGGCAAATGCAAGAACTACCATAGGGCTAACCTAGGGAACTTGCATCTCCCAAGGCCGAGAGTTTGCCAATCATTTTGTTACAGGAATCCATGTATGGAGCAATGAACTGGGAATATGAAATCTCAAGTTTCTGGGTTATTTGAATTATGCTATTGACCTATTATTTAATTATGACTAATATCCTCATGTAAGACGAGGAGCAAACATCCTTCCTTTTCCATCTGAGCAGTTATAAAAAATATGATTAGAAAAGTCCACTGTCCTGGGGCACCTGGGTGGCTCAGTGGGTTAAGCCTTCAGCTCAGGTCATGATCTCAGGGTCCTGGGATCAAGCCCTGCATTGCCTGCTTCCCCACCCCCACTCTCTGCCTTCCTACTTGTGATCTCTCTCTCTGTGTCAGATAAATAAATAAAATCTTAAAAAAAAAAGAAAAGTTTACTGTCCTTACATTTTGTATAACATCTTTTGTCAAGAAGCATCTGTCATGGGGCACTTGGGTGGCTCAGTGGGTTAAAGCCTCTGCCTTCGGCTCAGGTCATGGTCCCAGGGTCCTGGGATCGAGCCCTGCATCAGGCTCTCTGCTCAGCGGGGAGCCTGCTTCCCCCCTCTCTCTCTGCCTGCCTCTCTGCCTACTTGTGATCTCTGTATGTCAAGTTAGTAAATTAAAAAAAAAAAAGCATCTGTCATGTATTGCCTGTTGCGGGCACTAAGCTAGGTGGATGTTGGGGTGTCAGTTTTATTTGTTAGTTGATTCTAGGTCATTCAGAGCTAATAGTCTAGCTCTTTATTAGTACTTTCAGAAAGCTTATACTTTAAATGTGTTTAACTGGTGCTCCTTAACATTTTTTCTGCATTAAGTAAATGAATCTCAAGGTATCTAGGTTCTATTTGGGTTCAAGAATGTCTCCTAGAACATCTCTAAATATTACAAAAATTTCAGTAAAATATCTCAGTAACTTAATTGGTGTTACTATCTTGGAAGAAATCAGACTCCCCTAACCAGTGATACTTTTACTTCATGTATTGTTCTATGTGCATAAATCCCCATTTACTGACCAGAAAATTATAATTTCAAAAGTTAAATTTGATGGTGTTCGATTGACTTTGACTGCTAGTTATGAGACTAGTAATCACACACACAAACTTGTTAAGTACTAGAAGTGGTGTAGGACTAGTAGTGAGAAAGGTAAGCTTGTTCAGAAAGATAGTGTCACAAGAAGGAAATGTCTGATTACCTGACAAGGTCACTTCACTCAAAACTCATTTGTGGATTCAGTGAAGCAATTCCGCCTTTTTACATGCCAGCATTTAAATGTTAGGTGTACCCTACTTTAACTAGTTAAACATTAAAGATCAGCAATTTTGCCTCTCAGAGGTATGAAGGCAGGCTCTTTGCCTCTGATAGAGCCTATAAAATTTTTTTTTTTTTTTAAAGATTTTTATGTGTTTGACAGAAACAGTGAGAGAAGGAACACAAGCAGAGGGAGTGGGAGAGGGAGAAGCAGGCCTGCAGCTGAGCAGGGAGCCCGATACGGGGCTTGATCCCAGGATCCTGGGATCATGACCAGAGCTAAGGGCAGGTGCTTAACGACAGAGCCACCCAGGTGCCCCGCCTATAAAATCTTAATAGCTAAGCCATCCAATGGCTCTCCACTATCACTGGACATAATTAAATGTGGATCTTTACCAAACTAATGTTCCTATCGGTAGCTGTCTTTACAGTTTACAAGCCAATTTGTTTGCAAATGCAGTTTGCTTACACATAAAGGAAGTTCTATTTGAGAATTAACTGTATTAACTTAGTTATCCATGCCAATATAACACAGAGTGAAAGCGTTAAGTAAAATCCAGAGATAAGTTAAAAACTCACTATTTGCTCAAGAATTTTTAATTGCTTGAGAAATTAAAAGAAGTTAAATAAATTTTAACTTCAACTTGCCACCAAGCTTTGTTAAATATCACTGCTAGGGGCACCTGGGTGGCTCAGTGGGTTAAGCCTCTGCCTTCGGCTCAGGTCATGATCTCAGGGTTCCTGGGATCGAGCCCCGAATCGGGCTCTCTGCTCAGCAGGGAGCCTGCTTCCTTCTCTCTCTCTGCCTGCCTCTCTGCCTACTTGTGATCTCTGTCTATCAAGTAAATTAAAAAAAAAAAATCTAAATATCACTGCTAAATCAGACCAAGCCAACCAACCAACCAACCACAACACAAAACCTTCACAGCATCCGGAAGTACACCCAGCTCTTTTGCTTTTCGCACAGCTTTGGCAACTTTGACTTCGGTGTTACTACAACTTAGTAGGTAGTTAGGTACTCATCGGTAACAGACATTTACGTTACCACATTCATTGCAGTCTACACAAGAAGGGCACAATTAGTTTGTGAATAAGAAGAGATTCATTCTCACATCAGGTATTTATAGATCATGGCTTTTGGTTCAGGTATAGATATAGACCATGTACATGCTGGCATGGCGGTCCATGTATATATTAGAGATAGACATTAATACACGCATATCTGCCTGGAGATGTTACATAAAATAGTGATTCAGACTAAGAGGACTATCGTGCCTCTGGGGCGCAATGTAGAGATAGCTATTGAAATCACAGATGCACATATCCTTTGATTCAGGAGTTCTAGTTTAGAAATTTACCCTTCAGATATGGTCACACATGTATGCAAAGCCATTTGTATGAATATATTACTTGTAGTTACGTTTATAATGGCAAAAGCTGGGGAAAAAAACCCAAATTTTCATTCTTATTCATACACACACACACGTAACATTTATTCTTTGTTTACTAGTGCCAGGCACTGTGTCAAATGATATTCACCTATCCATTTATATAGTATAAATGGATACTTAGTATAGTATATAGGTATGTGTTCACATACATACCTATATAAATGGACATAGAGACCTTTGAATATCCTCTTTGGATGGCTGTGTTTTCCATTTTCATCTGGATAGCCTGATGTAATGTCGGATGCTAGAGCCTAGCATATGCTGCTGAGAAGGGTAAACCAGGCTCTTCTTTTCAGCATACTTAGGTAAATATGTGAGGCACTTCAACAGCTTCTCTCTGCTGGGTGTCCTCCAACACCTCTCTGGCCTTCATCAGAGGATTTCCTCTCTGACACAAGAGACCTGATAAGAAGACTGACTCTGGGGCGCCTGGGTGGTTAAAGCCTCTGCCTTCGGCTCAGGTCATGATCTCAGGTCCTGGAATCGAGCCCCACATCGGGCTCTCTGCTCAGCATTGAGTCTGCTTCCTCCTCTCTCTGCCTGCCTCTCTGCCTACTTGTGATCTCTGTCAAATAAATAAATAAAATCTTAAAAAAAAAAGAAAAGAAGACTGACTCTACCTGGAAGTTTCCAGAGACCCAGTCCCTTGAAGGAGTAAAGGAAGAACAGATCTATAGCCCAAGGTTTGTCAGCATCTCACAGCAGCCCCTCCCTGTGAAGTTGTCTCTCATTCTACAGTAGTAGCAATGACTATGACAGTTTGGGGTTGCCAACTTTTTTGGACACTGAAATTACTGAACCCCAGATTAATGTAATAGATTCACATTGATGTTTATGGTCCCTTGGGTGTGCCAACAGATGGGTTGGGTGGGTTCTATGAACCCCCCAGAATTTTGTGTATGTTGGTTTTGTGTGTGTGTGTGTGTGTGTGAATAAGAATGAAAATTTGTTTATGTTTAAAAAATTGTTTATGCTTTATATATAGATATATAAAATTAATATGCCACATTAATTATAATATATATTTTATATAATATATACAATGAACTGGATTCTGAAAAAGAATCATAATACCCCACAAAAACAAAATTAGAAATCACTGATTTCACTTGAGTTACTTTGTACTAAGTATCATACCTGAGTATGCTGAAATTCTAAATGCATTTTTAAAAACTTACTTAAATGTTTTCACAAGTTATTTAGGGGAATAAATGGCTTTTAACTAGTCTGAATTGGATGTTTTGGTAAATAAAGCTTCCAGAATAACAAACAGTGATGTTATTCATATTATATACTGAAGAACATCTGAAGAGGATTTCAGGAGATAGAAATCTTCAAATGGGGGGTGGGCCTGGGTAGCTCAGTTGCTTAGGTATCTGCCTTCAGCTCAGGTGATGATCCCCGGGTCCTGGGATAGAGTCCTGCATTGGGCTTCCTGCCCAGTGGGAGCCTGCTTCTCTCTGCTTCTCTGCCCCTCTACCACTGCCCCTCTCCCCACTACTTCTCTCTCTCAAATGAATAAATAAAATCTTAAAAAAAGAGAAATCTTCAAATGACTCAGATGAGAACTAAAAACATACGCCACGTATGCTATTGTGTGTTAGTGTATCATATAATCCCAGCAGTGTACTCAAATGAGGTTCTAGCAATACTCTATGTGGGAGAAGGGCATGCTGGGTCTGAGCTCACTCAGCGCAGAGGGTCAGGGAAGACCCTGGGTGCATGGGAGCCCTAGTTTCATCACTATCCAGTGTTGTGACACTGGGCAAGTTACTTCTTCACCTCTCCAACACGTAGTTTTCCCATTAAACATGGATGACAACAATATATCCTCCAGAGGGTTTCTTGCGGTCATTTTGTTAAATAAACCAAGGATCTGTGCATAATAGTTGGCATCCATTATTATTATATTATGCTTCAAGTGACACATATTTATGCACACCATAAAAATAAACCAAAGGTTCCCACATAGGATTCCATGTTGGCAAACATGGCAATGGGACCTTATTCTTTGTGATGGATTTGTTTATGACCAACATAAATGACTAGATGGCCAGATTTGTAATGACTCATTAGTCTGTTTACTTCAGAAGTAAAAACACAGCTTTAACGGACTGAATGGTTTCAGGCAAAATGATGTAATTTCCTAGGGAAATCATAAAGAAAATTGAAATGAAAGTAAAAGCTGTGTGCCCCCTTGGGAGTCAGATATCTTCTGGTTGATTGAGCAAAATCATTTGACCAGACAGACAAAGTAAGATGGTCTTGGAAGAGCTGATTTCATCCGGCCTAGAAGCAGCCCATCTAAAAGAAAATGTCCTTAACCCCATCTTCCACACAGCACTTGAGCTGCTGGCTGACTTAGGAAGGTCTCTGACTCAGAGACTGAGCTGGACATGTGGGGTTTTCTGAGACCTCCCCAGAGAGACCTTTCACAAAATTCTCTGCAAGCCCAGCAAACCTAGACTGCAATCTCCCTTTCCAGAAGGCTCTCATTTAACACTTATTTAAACATTTCTCAACACCTTGTACTCTACAGTTTCTCAAGTTAATTTGGATGAATTGAATTGGAATCCTTTGCCAAATTGGAATGATAAGACTTGGCCTGCGGGACTCCCTAATGAAGTAAATGTGTCACCTCAGGCTCTAATAGAACTGTCACGGCATTTAAGGGAACCATTTCAGACAGTGTGTCTCCCAGGAAACATTCAGATTTCAAAAGAACAAGTTGCCATGCAGGATTTTAGGATTTCTTCTATTTATCTCCCATTTGTGGGAGTGTTTTAGGATTTCTTCTATTTATCTCCCATTTGTGGGAGTGTTTCCTTCTAGAGCCTGGATCTTAATCTGAATCCTATTTCTAAACTTCAGAAATTGTTAAAATTCCCTTAAAGAATGGCTATTTGGATTAGGGCTTAAAGGCATGGCTTATGGTGACGACTCCTCTACAAAGAGGAGTCATGCTTTTCTTCATGCTTTTCTATCCCTCCATGTCATATTTTCCCCTTGTACTGAGCCCTGGACTACCTTCAGGAAAATTCCCAAAGCACCTTCCCATTCCTTTACTTTGGTTCTGTTCTTCTTTTTGGCTTTCTTTTGCTGATCATGATGGGTAAGGAGAGTTTTACATACTTGCATGCCTTTAGAATCTTCTGGCTCTTTCACTTAGGCTATTTTTCCTTAGTAAATGGGCTCTAACAGCCTCATTGTAGGTTCAAGGAAATTGAAGCCCAGAGACGTGTGATGTGTCTAGAGATCCAAAGCAACCTGGAGTCAAACAATGTGGGGGTGTATGTCCTGCTCTAGCTCTCCCTACCTGTTTCCTCCGATGCCCAAAGTAATCACAGTAATGTTAGCTACTGAAAGCCTTAGAGACTTTGCATGGAAAGCACTCCTCCCTTTGGTTTTTTCACAAGGTAATTGAGGGGGGTACAACTTGTACTCTGGACCTGATAGATTTGGGTCTGTTTCCCACCTCCATCTCTTACTAACTATGAGACCTTGAGCATCTTATCAGTCATCTGTAAAAATGGAGAAATACCTACTTGTGAGTTGTCAAAAGTCCATTTCAGTGCTTGGCCCCCTGTAGACATGTGATAAAGAGTGGGTACAATACAGTCATTCACAGCAGGTGAACTGTGTTAGTGTACTCACTAGTTTGGGTCTCTTCTAATCCATTTGTTTCCCAAAAACCCATTCCAGCCCCTCTACTTTCAGGGCCCTGTATATAAGTGCTTCCCAAGGTTAGTGTGCATATGAATCATCTAGGTAACTTAAGATGCAAATTCTGCTTTTCTAAGTCTGGACAGCACTTGCAGTTCTAACAGGCTTTCCGGTGATATTAGTCCTGCCAATCCACGGACCACACCTTTGCAGAGAGAATGGACCCAGTGAGCTGCGCTTAGGGACCAGATACTTCAGCGCCAGTGGTTCTCAAGCTTTACAGTTCATCATCATCACATGAAGGGCTTGTTAAAATACAGACTACTGCACTCCATTCCAGAGTTTCTGAATCAGCAGGCTGGAGGTGCGGCCATAAGATGTCATTTCTAACAAGTTCCCAAGTGATGCTGATCTTGTTGGGCTGGGGACTACACTTGATCTAAGCTTAGCCTAAATTTACTGAAAACCAGTTGGGAATTTATTTCCAGTGACACTAACTTTAGGAGGCGATGGATCTTCTTGAGTAGGAGTCTCCCAAAGACTGTACCGTCTCCCTCCTCCTAACTAGGCACCCTCCCGAAGATATTAACCCTTTACCTTGTAGACAGTGATGGGGATGTCAATGATGATGTGCAGCAGGTCTCCCAGAGCCAAGCTGGCTATCAAGATATTAGGGCCGTTTCGCATGCATTTGTTCTTGTAAATGATTCTCAGCAGTGTGGAGTTTCCGATGATGCCTAGCACAAACACTAGACAGGACACCACCGTGTTGATATACTTGAAAGTCTCCTTGATCTCAATGGATTTTTCGCAGGGGGGAGGGGAGAAGGCGCGTGGAGGGGCTCCAGGTGTTCTCCGTGCTTTAGGCACCTGCGGAGTTGCAGAGGACCAGGGCACGCTGGCGTTGGAATCTCTCGGCCAGGAAACCGCAGTGGGGGGCGTCGTCATCTCTCCGTGCCCCAGAAGTGGCAGAGTAGACGCGGCGGGCGGGAATCCCCGCTCTTCTCCCTGGACCCCCGCCACGCTGCAGGCGAGGATCAAAGCCACCAGGGCGCCTCTGCCCCAGCTTAGCAGAGGCTGCATGTTGCTTCCTGCTACAGTGGGCGTCCGGTGGCTGCCCTGCAGCTTTGAGTCTGGAGACCAGAAAGGGAAGAAAGACAGGACGCTTGGATCAGCTACCCCAGCCACGCCCCTGCAAACCACTCCCACAGAGCGCAGCCGCGGGGCCACTAACCGCGAGCAAATGTAACTCAAGTTTGCGCGCCAGTGCTGAGCTGGTGCGCGTGACCCTCCTGCGTCCGTCGATTGTCCTTCCCGCTCCAGTTATCCCTGGTTTTTTTTGTCCCCCCTCCCTGGCATTCCCCCAGGGATAAGTGGCGCGGAGCATTCTGGAAGGGGTGTGCCAGGGCGAGAAGGATGGGTGTCCGAGGCAGAACTCTGAGCTCCCTGGTGTGCCCCGAGGAAGCACGTACGTTCTGGTTAAAGACGCGTGGGAACTGGGGAATCGAGGCACTTAGAGGCCAAGCGCATACGCCAATCTGCTTTTTGCTCCCCAGGGAACGCGGGTACCCAGTGTCTGAACACCAGACTCCCCTGGGCGAGTGAAAGCCGCTACTTCCCAGCTGCCTGCGCTCGGAGTGCCCCCGCGCCCTGCGGAGTGCACCGACTGACTCAGACACTTGACTCGTCCGGCTTGGAGGAGAATCAGCATTAACTCGCAAGCGTCTGTCCCCTCAAAGTGACTTCTGACTCTCATGTGCTCTCCTCTTCCAACCTCCTTTACTCCAACAATACAATTCATTGTATTCTATACATCTTTTTAAAAAAATTAGATTAAAAAAATATGTCACCCCAACTACTAACCCCAAGCTGAAGCCCCAGGATACGGTTCAACCACTGATTTAATTCCACACCAAGCCAGAGTGTTTACCTCTTGAATCGGGAGCACCAGGCGCGGAGCGACGAGCGGTGACCTCCTTCCCGGGAAGCTCTGCTCGCAGCTCGCCTCCAGCCCGCTCCGGGGGCGAGCGCGCCTCGCTTCAGCCGCGGGCGGGTCTGGCTCTGACGAAACGCTGAGGGAATGCCAGATCAAGCAGCCTCCACAGCTCGCTCGGTCGGGGTCCTTGCTGTCCCCAGACAAGTTCTTTTATTCATGCGTCCCTTCCCCATCAATCACCGCCAGACTCCTCCCGCGCCTTCCGACCGCTCTGCAGCCTTTCCGCTGGGCGATGCCCGGACAGCATCAGCAGGAGCTGCCCCCTGGGGAGGGCAGTCCCTGGCCAGGGACGCGTCCCGAGAGCCTGTTGGTTGTCGGAGTTCGGAGTTCTTCAAACGACCCGCCTAGACCAAGGGCAAGTTTTCACGCACCCGGAGCCGCGCGGGGGCTCCACACCGGAACAGGGTTCTGTATTTAAATTAACCTGGACTCTTAGTGAAGAGTGTGAGTTCGCGTTCCATTAAGTACCCCGGGGCTGGTATATAGACCTGGTAGATTTGAGGGCTCTGCTCTTTGCTGTTTTTGACTTGGCCGCAGATTTCAAGTCCACATCACACCAAACACAGGAGGGCAAGATTCTTCCTTCTCAAGCCCTGTCACCGCCCTAGGAGAGGACTAAAATCCCTCCTTCACTTTCTTCTAGCAGCTGCCATTCTCCTTTCTTCCTGCTCTGTCCTCAAGGGTTTTGTCAGGCCCTCTCAGGAATTTGTATACTCTTGAGGGATTGGATACCTGTAGGGGACATAGGAATAATCAGAAAGCTGCCATTCGCACTCAAGGTGGCTTTTCTTTGTCAGGCAGGGCAATAAAATAAATTCTTCCTATCCATGTTTGAACTCAGTTTTTATGGGGTAGAGAGAAACATTGGGGACTGGCAGTTTTACCCAAAGATTGTGTAAAACAGGTCAGATTCACGTTGTACAATGAACGTTGAATGTTACTCTGCTGTCCTCCACTCAGCTAAATCCCTATTCCGATTGTAAAATTTCATGCTCGGGAGGAACCATTCCATGTAGTAATTCACCAGAGAGTAGAGGGTTCATTCTTGGCTCCACAGCCTATTAATACTACAGACGGGATAAGGATTTTAGATTTTTGTCTTCTATGCAATGCTTCCTGGGAAAGCGGAAGTGGAATGTCAATTTCTATTTAAAAAGGTGAACTTTAAGGGGCGCCTGGGTGGCTCAGTGAAGCCTTAGCCTTCAGCTCAGGTCATGATCTCAGGGTCCTGGGATCGAGCCCCACGTCGGGCTCTCCGCTCAGCGGGGAGCCTGCTTCCCTTCCTCTCTCTCTGCCTGCCTCTGCCTACTTGTGATCTCTGTCTGTCAAATAAATAAATAAAAATCTTAAAAAAAAAAAGATGAACTTTAAGTGTGAAATATGGTCTAAAGAACATAATGAAAGCGTAAGGCTAAAGGAATGAGAAATGTGGTCTAGGGCTGTGAGTGCTAATTCCAAATCTGGCTATTTTGGGCATAGTACTTATCCTCCCTGTCTGGGAAGAAAGGTCAGCATTCAATTGCTTCATAGCTAAGTAAAAATATAAAGTATTATGTGAATGAGGAATCATATGGATGCATTTGGGGTATGGCTGTTTTGCTGCTTGGGATTTGCCCTTCTTACACAAGCCTTCGCCTCATACATTATGCATGGAGCCCCTGCAGATGAGGCCCCTTTCATTCTCCCATCTTCACCAGCACCTTCACTCACATTCCGTGCACTCGGTCCTGGATGCCTAGGCACACCTCAGAGATATTGCAGGTTCAACCCCCCACTGCCTCAACAAAGCAAATGCCCCAATAACGTGAGCCAAATGAAATTTTTAGATTTCCGGTGCATATAAAAGTTACGTTTATAGCATACCGTAGTCTATGAAGTGTGCGATAGTGTTATATATAAAAAGTACATCTACCTTAACTTAAAAATACCTTATTGCTAAAAATATTAGTCAACCCTGGAGCTTTTAGCGAATAGTCACCTTTTTGCTGGTGGAGATGTCAATGGCTGCGGACTGATCAGGACGGCGGCTGATGACTGCTGGGGCAGCTGAGGCAATTTTTAAAAATAAGATAACAATAAACTTTGCCACATCACTTGACTTTTCCTTTCATAAATGATTTCTTGAGAGCATGTGATGCTGTTTGACACCATTTTAGCCACAGTAGAACTTCTTTCAAAATTAGAGTCAGTCCTCTCAAATCCTGCTGCTACTTTGTCAACTAAGTTCATGGAATATTCCAAGCCCTTTATTGTCATTTCAACATCTTTACCAGGAGTTGATTCCTTCTCAAGAAGCCACTTTCTTTGCTCATCTCTAAAAAACAACTCTTCACCTGATAAAATTCTATCATGTGATTGCAACAGTGCAAATGTAATAATAAAGACAAAGTTTGAAATACTGTGAGAATGGCCCAAATGTGACAGGGAGACAGGAAGTTAGCAAACACAGTTTGAAAAATGGCGCCAATAGACTGGCTCAATGTAAGGTTGCCCTCAACATAGCATCTGGGACGGGCACTAAAGGGAAGTGCAGTAAAATGAGGCATGCTGGCGATCTGAGCCTCACTGGGATCTCTCTCTTTTCGTTTAAGGCTGTTAAACACAACCAGAGCACTTGATCACATGAGACTTTGATGGGTCACCACTGGTTTCATGTGAATTGATTTCTTTTTCAAGACAGGAACAAAATGGCAGGTTCTTTCTGACCATCACAGTACCTGCCACCATTGAGCTCAAGAAAATAATTTTTATAGGTCTGATAATTACATTTGAAGTTATTCAATTATATTTTGGTATTCTAGTCATAAGTGTCAGGAGCAGAGCCAAATAATTTTAAAATAAACATACACGTTTCTCATCTGGAATTTAAAATACAATATCGGTTACCTATTACGTGTGGGTCCCACTACCTGTATTAGACACCTCATTTCATAGGATCTCACTTGCCACCCCCCCACCAGCAGTCTTTGAGATACATGTTTTTTCATGATTTTATGGGAAATGAAACAGAGTCTCAGAAATTCACAGAAAGTCACATGGCTGGTTAGTTGTGAAACTAGGATTTGAACCCAAGACTATCTGGTTACACAGACTGTACCTTTGATTAAAGTAACTGCTTTCAGGGGCACCTGGGTGGCTCAGTAGGTTAAGCAACTGCCTTTGGTTCGGGTCATGATCCTGGAGTCCTGGAATCGAGTTCCACATCAGGCTCCCTGCTCAGCAGGGAGTCTGCTTCTCCCTCTGACCTCTCCCCTCTCATGCTCTCTCTCTCTCTCAAATAAATAAGTAAAATGTTAAAAAAAATTAACTGCATTCAGTCTAAAGATATTTTTTTCTTATTTTGAGAAAGCAGTGTTTTTTAGATATCCTAATACTCAGTTGAAATTTAACCTTAAGTTGAGTGAAAATGTAAAGGTGACCTTTTCAATGACTTATTATTTGATCCTCGTGAAGGTCCTTAATCAAATCACAGAAACTGAGTCTCAATTTCCCCCTCAGTTTCTCATGGGTCAGTCTGAAGAACAAAGTGACCCTGGGAGAGCAGCCTGACAAGGAGCAGAGTGAGATCTTGTGCTTAACTTTTTTTTTTTCTTTTTTTTTTTTACTTTCTCTACTCATGAGTTGGGCCATACTACTACAGATATGAGGTTTTTTCACTTTATGTCTTAAAATTGCTTATTGATAAACTGTAAGTTTACCAGTAAAGCACTGTGTAAATTTAATTTGTAAATATGAGCAAAAAAATGTATCATATTTTAAGAATCTTTTTCTGAAAATTTTTGGGTTTGAATTAATTTTGAATTTAGCACTTATTAAGGATTTCTGTCCTTGCTATTTACTAGTAAATGTGGACGCTTCTACAAAGTTACTTTTACAAAGATACTTTTTCAAGTGTCCTAGGAAGTATATCAAAATCCCAGATTGGCTAAAATCACTCATCAAAGACAGAAAGGGTGGCGAAGGACAATGTCCCACTATCCCCTTTAAATGCTTTAACTACAAGGTCATGAAGACATGGTTGAATGCACTTCAGAATTCATTCCTCAAAGAGGTTTGCCATGGGGAGCTTGCCCAAAGCAAATCTTTTCCCCTGGTAAGAGAACAAAGAAAAGCTCTTTTAGCCACAAAAAAGTGACTACTTTTATGTAATCCCCTTGATATGAATGTACCCTTCGAAATCTACCTTGCATTCTTTAAATCATGAATGCTGAGGGACAAGGTGTATGAAAAACACAGAAAGAATTGGTTCAATTGCTTCTCCACACATTCCCTTAGGAACAGATCCAATGATCAAATAGTGGTTGAAGTAAGGGCATAAAGAAAATTTAAAGTGACTGTACCAATCAATGGCAAACAGCCTGAGCATTTCTTTTTCTTGGATTTTTCTCTTATATTATGTGACTATAGCTCTTTGGGGCTTAGGGGTGAGAATGCTTTTTAAATTCTTTTTAAATTAAGGTGTACTTTAGGTATAGTTAAATGGACAGGGCGTAAGTGCACAGCTTTGAAGAGTTTTGATAAAAGTGTACACCTCTGGGACCCATACTTAATGTGGCTTTTTGAAAAATGTATTTATTCTTCTAAAGCAGCAAAATTTGAATGTTTGGATTTGGTCACTCTTCCTATTAAAATTTTTCTAAGACATTCTTTCCACTTTTTCAACCTGTTTTATACATATTATCAGTTTCTGTAACTGAAACATAATTGATAAATTAGAGGTGTGCTTATAAAAGAAAGAATCTAAGACTTGAAACTTTATCAATGACTGCTTGATAGTGCCTAGTTCTAGTCCATGCCCGCCCTTATTGTCATGAAAATTTGATAGACTTATAGTAATTAGAAATAAGATGTAATTAGTTATTTTCTGCTTATAGAGAATATGAGAAATGGGATATTCACACTTTCTTTTTTTCTGTCTGAGAAAGGAAGTGTAGTTCAGCTACTTCATGCCATGGTCTACTTTAATTAAGGATTTAATTAAAGAATTTGCTCTCCTGCTTGTAGCTTAATTTTTATACTTCCTCCTTTGATGTATTTTTTAATATCAGCATCAACAAAAGAAAAAAAAAAAACGAGCGTAACGTGGCTTGCAAACTCCTTCAACCTGTCACAAGAGCTCTCTGGCACAACTTTGAAAATGAATTAGGAATTCCAATCTAAGCAGGCAGTCTGACCTGTGCTTTCTTGCTCCATTAGCGCACCCTTGACATTTATGTAAATTACTCTCAGGCCATTCAATCATGGACCAAACACAGCAGTATTTTTTATTAGAACAATTCTATCATATGTAAAGCTCTCCTTCTAGAGGTTGTAATTTCATATGGGAAATGATTTATGATGAATCTGTGGGTCATCCTCACTTCTATTTTCTTTAATTTTCATCTTTCTTACTGCCACTCTTCTAATATCCTAAGGGAGTGTCCAAAAGGGTGTGAAATAGTCAGAGGGAGTTAGAAATGGAGGAGAAGGAGAAACTTGGAGATTTAACAATCTGCTGTTGAATCAAGGAGAGTTACTACTTGTTTAAAGAAAGGAAAATTTCTTTGCAGTACAACATAGAATATGCTAGAAGGCACAAAAAGGGAGAATTGTCACAATAGGTTTCTTTTTCTTAAAGACAATTATATTTCATTCAACTAATGAATCATTGAACATTATATCAAAAACTAAGGATGTAATATACCTTGGCTAATTGAATTTAAATGAAAAAATAGAAAAATAAACAATTGTATTTTATCAGTGAGGTTTTTTAAAAAGATTTTACTTATTTATTTGAGAGAGACTGAGTGAGTGAGTGAGCACAGGGGGGAGGGGTAGAGTGAGAAGGAGAAGCAGACTCCCCACTGAGCAGGGAACCCAACCTGGGGCTTGCTCCCAGGACCCTGGGATCATGACCTGAGACGAAGGCAGATGCTTAACCGACTGAGACACCAGGCGCACCATCAGTGAGTTATTTTTATACCATTTCTGCTAATAGTTAAGCTTTGGAATTTAATGGAATCTTTTTAGTCAAAATCTGCTGACATCTTTAGAAAATTTCTTATTTTTTAAGATCTAGTTGTAGGAAAATAGATCTACTTGAACCAAAATGTCAAGGGAACTGGTGATATTCCTGAAAGTTTCTCTATTGTACATTAGATAAGTACTTTGATTTCCAGCCTCATCCAAAACAAGTAACTCAGAGTTATGGTGTCTTGTTATCAAGGTAGGGATCATCAGGGGCTTTCAAAGCTGTGCCCAGTTTTTATCAGACTGTTTCTAGGGATGTCTCTTAGAGATGCATATACAGGAAAATGCCTCTTCTCTTTCAGGCCTTCTAGGAAGAACATTCTTTGCTACCTGTGGAGATAGAGATTCTGAAAAGGCTTCAGCAGCTATGGATTATCCAAATGAAATTGTCCACATGATCTTACAGGAAATGCACAGGAGATATGCTTCCTCCAAGGGTAGCCGGGGAATGTGAGGCTGGTATTTGAGGGGCCACTGCAGAGATACCGGGTACCACGTAGCAGGCAGGGATAGCAATAGTGAATCCAGATGTGTGGTTCATCTTTTGAATACCCACACTGGTATTGTTTGCTTGTTTTATTGTGGTAAAAAAATTGCCACCTTAATTACTTGTAAGTATACTGATCAGTAGTGGTAAGTATATTCATATTGTTGGGTAATAGACCTCCGTAACTTTTTCATCTTGCAGAGCTGAAACTCTGTACTTGTTAATTAACAATTCCCCTTTTGCCCCTCCTTGTGGGCCTTGGTAATCATCATTCTACTTTGTTTCTGTGACTTTGGATACTTTAGATAGCTTCTGTAAGTGGAGCCATCAGTATTTGTCTTTTTGTGACTGGCTTATTTCACTTAGCATTGTGTCCTCAAGGTTCACCCATATTGTAGAAAGTGACAGGACTTCCTCCTTTTTTTTTTTTTTTTAATATTTTATTTATTTATTTAACAGAGAGAGAGAGAGAGAGAGATCACAAGTAGGCAGAGAGAAAGTCAGATAGAGAGGGGGAAGCAGGCTCCCCGATGAGCAGAGAGCCTGATGTGGGACTTGATCCCAGGACCCTGGGATCATGACCTGAGCCAAAGGCAGAGGCTTAACCCACTGAGCCACCCAGGTGCCCCAGGACTTCCTCCTTTTTTAAGGCTGAATAATATTCCACATATTCCATCATCTCTGTGTTTCCTATATTTTGTGTATCCATTCATCCGCCTATGGCTATTTGGGCTGCTTCCACCATTTGGCTATTGTGAATAGTGTTAGAATGAATATATGTTATAGACTGGCTATTTGTGTGCCCCTAAAATTTACATGTTGAAACTGAATCTCCAATGGGATGGTATTTGTAGATGGGACCTTTGGGAGGTAGAATGGGATTAATATCCTTATAAAAGAGATTCCAGAGAGCTCCCTTGCGCTTTCCACCAAGTAAGGATGCGACAAGACAGCGGTCTATGAAGCAAGAAGCAGGTTCTTAACCAGACATTGAATCTGTAAACTTTGATCTTGGGCTTCACAGCCTCCAGAACTGTGAGAAATAAATGTCTTATAGTTTAAAAGCTACATAGTCTATGGTATTTTTGTTATAGAGCCCCAACATGAGTGTGAAAACATCTCTTTGAGTACCTGCTTTTAATTCTTTTGGACACATACCCAGAAGTGGGATTGTTTGATAATACAGTAGTTTTAATTTTTAAAGGAACTGCTATACTGTTTTCCATAACAGTGTACCATTTTGCAATTATAATATTTATATTTTAAAGTAAACTTCCTTTCAGAAAATAGCTTATAATATCATCGTATAGAAAAACGTGAATGGTTAAGATATAAAATGACATAATAAATCTCTCTCTGAATGTATCAGGATTGAAACTGCAGTTTTCTTTCCCCCCCTCTCATTTCCTACTCTGATACAGTGGGAAAGATTGATGCCAAACAAATGAACAAATCAATAAATTAATTTCCAATGTAAATTGCAACATCAGTCCTGGACGATCTTCCAGAGTTTACATGAGAAAAGAAAATCTTTTGGTTGTTGCAATGGGAAGGGATTTACCTTTGGGCAGTGTGGCCTGTGATGGACTTGATAATATGGTATGATAACATCAGGACTTCTGAGAAGATTTACCACTTCTTCTCACCGCCATCCAGATGCATACCTTTCCCTTTGACTTCCTGATGTCTGGAATTCCACATTCACGAACTAAGACACTTATGAACCTTTCTTGAGACCAGGTTTTTCCTATTGAGAAAGTAAAGAGAATTGCCGGATGGGGGGGCAGGGTAGAAAATTAATTCCACTCGACAACCGGACAGTGGTCGAATGATGTGAGAATTGAGTTTGGGAAGAATACTCAAGATGCTAGGTGCCATAAACCAGGCAGGCTAGGAGGATACAGTAGAGGCCAACTAGGGGGTGGCTCATTTGTGGCTCCAATTCTCCCACCAGGCCCACAAAGGGGTTGTCTGGAACTGTAGTCATCTCAAGTTTTGAGTGGAGGGGGATGCACTTCCAGCTCACTCAGTGTCCCCCCCGATACAATTCCAAGGGCACTCCTGGGGCTGTTGGCAGGCCACAGGTCCTCACTGGTCAGAGACATCGGTTTCTCACCATGTGGACTTCTCCATAGCATAGCTCACGGCCTGGGGGGCACCTTGTTTTCCTCAGAGCAAGCAAGGCAGAGATTGAGACAGTGTTCAATATGAAACTCACAGTCTTTCTATAGGCTAATACTGCAAGTGACATCTCATCACCTATTCTGTATTCTATTTATTAAAGCAAGGCACTAGGTCCAGCTCACACTCTCTGGGAAGGGATTGCACAAGGGTATGGACAGGAGGTAGGGATGATTTAGAGCCATTTTCAAGGCTGCTAAGAGAACTCTGAAGAATACCCTAGGGCTGAGAGATAGCATCAAACTTCAGTCAGCATTGAGAAAGGAGGGTCCTCCCCAAGGTGCAGGGTGTGATTGTGGCTCACTGGGTGGTGGAGAAGTTCACTGGGTCATCCTGGGCCATAGATGGCCCGCAACCACTGGCCAAGTTTGGTGAACAGGGAGCATCATCCTGCTGGGGAGAGGATGGGTTGAGGCTGGCAAGCAGGAAAACACAAGTAGGGACTGGGGAGCAAAAAGCCTTGGACCAAAACTGATGAGCAGGAATTATTTGCTAGGGTGTCAACAAAACTAAAACTTTCCCTGGGGTTGACAGGGGTGGGAGGGAGAGGTGGAGACCCCGGTGTTCTACGTGCATGCTGCTGGCACATGATTTAAAGTTGAGTTTCAGCCCTTGTGGGAGCTTATTTACTCCTGACTCTTAAGAAAGAACCTCTGAGTCACAACCCAACATGGTACCATTTACTAGGGCTCCCACCCAGTGTGTCCTGGACTCCAACTTTTGTCCTACTGGCCCTGCCTCTTTTTAGGACTGAATGCCTGGGACAACAAAAGCAATCTTAAAATGACAGGCTCATTTCTCTGAATTTCCCAGTTCTCTGAGAACTTGGAAATCATTGCTTTAGTGACACTTTGATAGCTTCGGGCTAATGAAAATATATTCACGCACATTTAAGATAAATATCTATCTATCATCTATTTGTCTCTCTTGTTCAAAAGAGAGGTTGTTCTTCATTAACTAGTTCTCCATTCCTGGTAGTAGAAGTCTGAGAGTCAAGGATCACTGTGGGGGCAGTGACCAAGGGTCCTTGATCTGGGAACTGGAGTGACTTTAGAGATTTCTAAATTGAGGCAGGTTTAGATTGAGGATTAGACTCCTGAACTATATCTTGCCTTGTTCTGGATTGGTGTGGGAACTGGACAGACCTGAAATTGCACAAGAAGGGTGTTAGCTGACCCATCTTGGGGGGAGGGGTAAGAATTGGGGAAGTCTGTGTCTATGAACTAGGTCAAGGGCCACGGGGGTGCTGGGGTGGCACGGAGGGTCCTCAAGGCAAATTTAGGACAAATTCCCCCTTTTAGACAATTTGATAAGAGACTTGTCCTGGCATTTAGTAAATCTGACAATCAGAAACTTCATAGAAAAGTTTTCATAATATTTTTCCAATTCCAAGGTAGTTGGAAAACTAGGTGATGATTATCATCACTGGGATGCTTTGAATAAAGTTTATCTGGAGTAAAAGCTATAATATCCTAAAACTGTCCTAATTTCTTTTCTTCTTTTATCCCTTCATCCATCTAAATATTCATGATGAGTAATCCATGTGTTGTGAGGGAGTCAAGTATTTATTTAAAAAACCCAATATTGTTATTTAAGTAAACAAACAATTAAATTAATCTTTCATAAAAATTTGGGAGATAAATAAGATATCACTTCTATTATATATACGTGTATGTCTGGATTTAATATTGTATATTGCTGTAGTGTGTCATATTTTCAAAGCTTTAATGTTAACCACCATCTTGTGTCAAGAACCAAGTGGCCTGATCTTTGCTGGTCCTCATTTACCAACAAGAAATATTCTGAGGAAATGTTTCATATCTTTTGTTCACTACAGGGTAGCTTCAGTATTGTTACCAAATATTTTATATGTATTTTTTCATAACAGTGTTTTGTTTTGTTTTGTTTTGTTTTGCTTGGTGTAAAATTAGCTAGAGCACATGATATTTTAAGGAGCTTTGTTTTCAAGGGGAATGTCTCTTCCTGAAAATGTTTACCACTGGAGGCATCAACTTGTGTTTTAGCTTAAAATTAGCTCTAAAAACACATATTTAAATTATTTAATCTGAAGTATATAAATGCAAATGAATTTGCTTAAAAAACAAAAATGACCTTTTTCCTTTGGAATTCCAGTCATAGCACAGCTTCTGGGAAATCAAGAGAAAATAAAGTCTGAGAACAATGCTGTCCTTACCTTTACTCCAGGGAAAAGCTGAATTTGCTGTAGGGATAAGGAGCAAAGGCAAAAATGTCATTGTCTTAGTAACATTTTCACCAAATTATGTAAGTATAATTTCCTAAGGATTCCTTAAAATAATTCTAATGCTTAATTGAACAATAACAACCATTTTTGAGCCCTCATCTTTTAAATTCATTTCTGTAAGTGTCAATTTACTTAGAGGTTGTCCATTAGCAATGATGAAG
The DNA here is from genome assembly GCA_003697995.1 of Taxidea taxus jeffersonii. Taxonomy (NCBI): domain Eukaryota; kingdom Metazoa; phylum Chordata; class Mammalia; order Carnivora; family Mustelidae; genus Taxidea; species Taxidea taxus. The sequence continues at coordinate 22,774 of RCUC01157155.1, read as the reverse complement.
TAGCATCCAAGGCAATAATGATTGATCCAGCAACAAGCATTTTTAGTTGAAAAAGTCAGTTATATTTCAACATGCAACAGCTTTAAATTTTAGGTGCAGACACTGATGAAGGTCAAAAGGTTAGTGATTCATTTCCTGCCCTTGTCATTATGCTGCTTCTTAACAGCAGATTTCTAGAAGTGACTGACAAGGGAAATAAGCAAAAGTCTTGTCTGTGGCATGAGCCAATATAATGTCGGCCCATTACCATGAAGTGTTTTGATTATTAGAAATTCTCATAGCATATGAGTGAGAGGACTAAAATATATAGGACTCTATCTTCCCGGTGACAAATATGATGTCAGGGAAGAAGGTAAGATAAACATATAAAGTCTAGTCATGGTAGGATATACCTTTCCATACGTATATATGTATGAATATTTTTTGATATTTAGCATTATATTGGCTTCAGCTTGGTCTTATGATATAGCTTCTGTTCTCTTAAGTGACCTTTATTTTTTTAAGAGCACGTTACGATAGACTTTCCCTTCTGTGGCTAGTATTTGCCATTAAGTTGTTGGATTAAGATCTATCTATGTTGGAGCAATGAGACATCAATGTTCCAAGAGATGTGGGCTAGATATTTGTTAAGACCCTTAAAACTGATTTGTATATGGCAGCCTAATTTTCCAATGCCTTTCTGATAACAACCTTCCTTTTTAACCTCTGGACTAGAAACAGGAGAGATGCATGTCCCTTTTCAAGGTATGTGGCCTGGAAAAGGGAAAAGAGTATGAACTTAGGCAACTCTGAATCCTGGTCATTTACTTAGCTGAGAGGCCTCATGTGAACCATTATACCTCTATATTCTCTTGGGTAAAAGGAAGAATAAGACCAGTGCTTCCACCAGGGCACCTGGGTGGCTCAGTTGATTAAGTGTCTAACCCTTGAGTTTGGCTCAGGTCATGATCTCAGTCTCATGAGATCAAGCCCCATCTCAGCCTCCATGCAAAGCAGGTCGCATGGCGGGTGACCTGGAGGGTGGCATAGAGGGACACATAGCATGCAGCCTGCTTAAGATTCTCTCCTCTGTCCTCCCTCACTCACCGCCACTGCTCTCTCTCTCTCTCTCTAAAAAAGAAAAAAAAGACTGGTGCCTCCATTGAAAAGTTTAAATTCTATGATGTTTGTAAAACATTCAGTATGGTGCCTGGAATAAAATGACTGTCTAGGAAATACCAGAGATCATTCTTATCTATACATTTTCTAATACTTGTCAAACTGCATAAAGGAGTCTCTAGCAAGAGCTTGCTTATATATGCTTGATGTATTTATGAATTGATTGATAGCTAAATCTGTAAAATCATTGGTATTGGCTATTGTGCTGGTTTGCCTTCTTTTAATGAGCAACTATATGATAATCATGAAATGAGCAAGACTGATCACTTCAGTGATTGTTCCACTGGTTGAGGTCTTTATGACCAACTTCACAATAACCAATGGAAAAACCGTCAAGAAAAGCGAAAACAGTGAAAAGTAGTTATATAGATAGCATATTTAGCATCAGTTATGAAGCTATATAGATTCAGATGCCTTGTTAATTTCAGTGAGTTCTTAAAATGCACTACTGTGCCTGAAGTGTTCTCTCAATAAGATACTTTTAGAGAGGAATATATACGTAACAGGAGAACAGTGGTATCAGTTCTGACTTTCACTTCAGAATGCTGCCTATAGATTTTATACTTACTATTATTAAACATCTGTAACATGGCACCACAAATTAGTATAAATGATTTTTTAATTATTTGGATGTTTGTTCTCAGGAAAACAATAGTGTTGTGATGGAGAAATCGTTTCAGATAGACACTTCCACAATGGTGGACATAGACCGTCCACATTAGGACATATCTGAGACCAAAATCGTGTCAGAAATTTTAATAGTTTGTAACTTATTAACTTTTGAAAAGTACATACAAAAAGCTATTTAAAAAAAACCCAGCATTTATTGATTTATCAGTTATATGCCAAAATAGAGCTTTTAGAGATTCTGAGCTGTTTTCAGAAATAATGAGACTCTGCTAAATGCATGCAGTGCCTAAAGTGTGGTCTTTGAGTTTAACATGCACAGCTGGGTCTTATTATTGGTGCCAGTGGAATTTGTAACACTATCTATTTTATGACACTTCCACACCTACTTTTACCTTATAAGGTAAAGACCAAAACTAAATGTGTATTATACATAAGCCTATATTTAGCAGCAAAATAATGTTTTTTGTAAGCCACAGACAAACAGAAAGTCTGCCTCCAGATGCTGTTTTTGACAAGCAGCATCTAAATAGTTGCTGCCCAATGTCATGATAGTTGTTGACTAATTCCAGTCTGTTTTTCTTAAAGCCCTTATGTAAAGCCAGATTTCTATTTTTTAATAGGACATCTAAAATATTTACATGCACAACTGAGCCTAAAATAAAATGAAACTTTAAGTACTATAAGGACATTGATGAAGTGGCTGCTTTTATTGGACTTTATAGTTAAAGTCTTGACCCCAAATCTGACTCTCCTCACAGTTTGATGACTCTCAAAGTTTACATAGCAAGGCATTTATTTTTAAAAACCCCCAAATTTTTAATCAATGTGATTATAATTGATATTCTTGGTGACCCGTTCTGACCCACACATGTTTCTTCCTCTCTGGGAACTGTCTTGATCATATAGGGTTAGATCATCCACATGTCCATTTTGTACCATATGACTCTGCCTTGGTAGCCGTTGCTGACTGATGGGGAAGTACTAGACCTAAGCGGTCCTGTGAGTGCCTTCTTGTAGTTCTGTTGTCATTTTTGCTGTGGTGATTGTTGTTTTAAGTAGATCCGGGAAATAATTTTTCATAGGCGATCTTGGTGTCCTCTATTAAATGACAGGAGTCAGTGCACAGTTAAGATAATGCAACCAACTAGCTGAGAGGGGTGGGGAAGAGCTTTTTTAACTTTGAGTTTATCCATCTGACTCTTTTGAAGCCTAGCTATAGCCCTCCCTTTCCTTAGGATTGGCATAGTGGAGTATTTTTCCAAAGTCAGTTTTGTACAAAATTACAAGAGTATAACATTAGTTTCAGCATGGTATCTTTCAGCAAATATAGTAGTCAAAATAATTGTGACTGATACAAAAGCCATGAGTAAGAACTGTACTAGCAACCTATCTAAAATAAACTCTATTCTAGTACTTGGCTCCTCTTACTCTGACCAGTTGTACTTTTCTATTTGACTGTTCGTCTATCTTGCTCGACCAGAATATAAGCCTTCACAGATAAGAACTTTTTCTTTCTTGTTCATCACCGTATTCATTGTGCCTTGGGCATATGGTAGGCTTTCAGGAATATTGGTTAAATGAATAAATTGCCTAAATTTAAAGGTAGTAGCTATTAGCATATCTCTTTTCTAGGCATTGGGAGGAGGTATTCATCTCAGAAATATTCGTGGATTACAAAATGAATGTGTGTATTTGTTTTGATGTTGGGTTACCCTCATTGCAGGTTGGGGGAACATCAGCATGGATGGTGTTTGAATGATAACTTCATTACCAGTTTTTAAATCACATCTCATATCTGAGAGAGGAATGGTTTGCTACACTTTTTCTTTGTAATTTGTCCTTTATATAATAATTTTTTTCCTTGATGCTTAAATTCCTAATAAAATTCTTGTTGAATTGACTCCAGCTCATATACTCATTTCACTCATTCATTTATTTATTCTTTAGAGTGTCTTCTGAGACCATTCTGTCAGGCCTATAATTATTTATATCACTGTTCCTAATTGGATATTACTTCTTTATATGTTTCCTTTTACATCTTTCTCTCTGTATCTACTCTAAGTTAGAGTCTAGGCCCTGCCATTTGGAATGATCATTTCTTATCTGGGAAAACCCAGTTTGCAAGTAGATTCTACCTGGTCCTAAGTACTTTGGACAATCAAAAAAACCAATGAAGCCAACATAACTCGTTATGAAGATCTCCAATTATTATAGCTACCAAAACCACACAGATAGGGGTTTTTGTTTTCATTTATTTTTAATATCATTCTGCTTTCTGAACCTGGGAAATGGTTGACCAGCTAATTAATGGGTGCCATCCTCTCAGACCCCTTTTCCCCATCTTCTTCTTTTTACCATGCTTCCAGTAGACAAGTGTTGACTATCCAAATGCATGGTAGGAATAAGATGAAGAGTCAGGCATGGTCCAGGCTGTTCAGGAGTTTCCACTACAGTCTTATTAATGTGTCCTTGGTTGTGTCTTCATATCTCTGCTAAAATTTTATGTTGGATCACTTACTTCTTGGTTAGAAGCTTGCAGAATCCCACAGTCATTAGATCTTATTTATTTCATAGGTTTGATGAGGATTTTTCTGTCTCTTATTGTTGGCTAGTGGATTTTGGCACATATTGAGTTAGATGATGCTTCTATCCAGGATTGAATTCTGTGTCACTTCTGATCACTTACTAAAATGTGTGGTTAAAAAGTCAATCTATCTGCAAGATAATCAATTTACATAATGCTAATTAAGTTCATATTTGGGAACACCTTTATTATATCTTATATTTAAAAATTTTCTTTGGGTTTTTTAGATTTCAAAGGTTCTCTCTTTCTTATTTACCTCTGGTGGAAAACCATGTCCAATCACAAATGTGAGTCCTTTGATCAAGGTTCACCTTGAAGAGTGGGCGGCTATGTTTAGGGTGTTATGAGGGGACAGAGACCTGACCTGACACAACGTTGTAGGACATAAATGATATTTGGAAGATTCTGGCCTTTAAGATGTTAGGAATTCCACTGTGAAGAAACTCTTATGAAAATTCCTACAAAGATTTATATTAAGTAATTTTCAAATGGGAATTTCCCTTATCATTCTAGAATTTTATTTTGAATTCTCAGCTCACATACCACATAGGTTCTGTGACACATGATACAAGTAGATTTTTTTTCTTTATACAATAGTAAATTGTCCTCAGCTTATAAAAATTGAAAATAAAATTAAACATCTGAGTGGAGAAAAACACAAAATGGCATAGAATATCCTCTTATAAGACAAATATTTAAAGAAATAAGCATGTAGGAAATAGTTGGAATCTGTTCACTAATTTCTACCTTATTAGTAATACTTGACCATGATCTTATCACTGCTATCCATCGGCATGTTTGTTTATTAACTCACCCAGAAATATGTCTTTGTGACAAATATTTGACATGATTAGGATTTGCCTCCCGACTCTTCACAGTAATTTAGCATCAAACTCCCTTCTGAATGCTTCTTGGACTCTCTCAGTTATTTAAATGGATGACATTTGTTTGCACTTCTGCATATCTGATTTTTAGTGCTTTTTCTGTATCGTCTCTGTCCCAACTTCTAAGAGCTGCTTTCTCAGTATTTAAGAGATAAAGGAAAAAATAAATGAAAGAAGCCATGTGGGGTTTTTCTATGCTCAAAATAGACGGTTATTGGTTATTTCTCCATTAAATGAAGTAATTTCCACATTATTAGTAAATAGGAGTTAAATATCCCATCATCATCTAAAAATAATAATCTCTAGTTAAATATAATGGTTAGAGGAACTTGGATCATACAATAATAACCATCCTTAATAAAAGGTATCAGTTCACAAGCTAATTTTTATACAACTGTGTCCTGGAAGATTCAATTTTTTAAAATAAAATATAAAACAAAACAGCATCAGTGTCCAATTTTGAAATACAAACGTAACTATCTTGGTGAATTAGATTATCAGAAAAATGTGAAGAGAGAGCCAGTTGAGAACAAGGTAAGAATAGAGCCAAAGGTAGGGACATAAATGTTAAAGTTTAGATGTTACTTATCTCAGAAAAGGAAAGCTGAAGAGGGTACAAGCATGAGGGGGAGAAACCAGGACTGGGCAGGGGGGAGGCGGCAAAGATGCTCAAAGATGCAGATGACTCTGTAGTAGAGTGGATATCTGAGACAGTTTGATCTCTTTTCCAGTCTTTTCTGTGTTTCTCCCTCTATCCAATTTATTGGGACCTACCTATGTACTGATGTATGAAAGAGATATGAGAAACACCAGTCTCAGTTGCTTATTTAGCAAGGTTTATTGTTTAAAATAGTAACGATAGAAATAATTTCCATTTATTGAGTGGCATCTCAATGATGTATCAGTCACCTAATTTCCTTATCTGTATTACTTCATTAAAATCTTATTTCAAAAACACTGTGAGGTAGGTATTTCCCCAGCATTAAAGATGCAGATACTGATGCTCAGAGAAGGCAAGTCCGTGCTTGTGGCCATAGGGCAAGTAAGTGACAGATTGAGAACCTGAGGCAAATCCATCTGATTCCAATCCCATGTTCTTAACCAATGTTTTGATTGGTATGTTTCACAGCTTCATTGTCTGTCTTCCACTGACATACTTACTAGAGAAGACAATGAATACAATCAAAATCCAAATTATTAAGTGAATCTTTCAAAGATTAATTGTTTGTCAAAATGGTTTTTCTTTCAGTCCTTTTTTAGACAGATCTCAACTTCAATGTTTTAATTACACAAATTTGGAGTTCAATTCAAATCTCTCCAAAATTAAATAGAATAGATCAAGAAGCATAATGACTTTTGGAAAAAATCCAATTGTGATAAATCTGTCATGACCAACTAAAAGATACATCACATTAAAGAAGCAAACTTTGATGTTTGCCAAGTATTAAAACATCAAATTTATCTTCTGCTGCATTATGTATACTTAAGAAATGTTGATGACAGGGCTATTTTAAAGGCTCTGAAATATCCTTTTTTGGAAATATTTGTTTCTGTAGTGATTCCAAAATGCTAGCAACTCATATGCTGATTTTAAAACCCTGGTGATAGCATGAAAAGGTTTAACTTCAAAATTTAACTTGTGGAACATTTATTCTTATGGACAGAGAACTTAGGTTGTAATCTTGAGCTTGGCACGGTTAACTTGGGTGACATGCAGCAAATTTTCCAATCTCTCTGAGCTTTAGTCTCATCACTTGTATATTTGTCAAAATAATACTTTCTTCACAGATTTGTTGGGAGAATCAATGAGGTCATGAATCAAAGTGTCTTGTACATTGCAGATGCTCCATTATGTTTATTATAAAGAATTGCTGTGCACATCAAATGAGATAACTGGACACTGTGATCACTCAATACAGGTATGTGACTCTCTTCCCCAGACATTCTTTTAAATTCTGGTAGCGCATTGGTCTTAAAATTCTCACATACAAACCTAAATTCTTGTGAAATGCATACCAGGTTGATATTGACAATTACTACAGCTACTTATTCATTAATTTATTCATGCATTCATGAAATACTTATTGATTAATCACTAGGTTCTAGGTATTATCTAACATCCAGATAAAAACTGAAGTATCATAAGTTTTTTTCTATTAATTGAAGATATTTAAGTAGTTGGGCAGATGCCAACTCAAATCAACTGGAAAGGGAAATTGAGACAGGAGATATTTCCAGAAATACTATGATTAAACCAACACTAGTTGTTTTCTAAATCATACAAACTTTTTCTTAACAGACTCAATTACCTTTAAATTATTTTACAGTACTCATAGTAATGGACAATACTAGTTTAGGGAGTATTATGCCATTGCAAATATCTGCCTGATATAAGTTGTCATTGTTTATATAAAAGTTCTTTCATTGATGGAAATGACTAGCCTGCCATGTAAGGCAACATCAGTCTAAAATAGAAATAGATTCCTTACTTAAGCAATTGCTACATATTGTAGTTATGACATTCTGGTTAAATACTTCTCTTTCTCCTACAAAAGCTATTCTTTGACTAGTCTTGCCTAAAGATGGGGGTGCCTGGGTGGCTCAGTGGGTTAAGAGTCTGCCTTCAGCTCAGGTCATGATCTCAGGATCTGGGATGGAGCCCTGCAGCGGGAAGTTTGCTTTTCCCTCTCTCTCTCTGCCCCTCCCCCCTAGTTGTGGTCTCCCTGTCTCTCTCTAAAATAAATAAAATCTTAAAAAAAGTAAAAAAATAAACTTGCCTAAAAATGTATAACACTCTGTCCTGTAGAGCAGTATTTTACTATGTAGATAAACAGTTGAGAACAGTGATTTGCCTAAATTATCCGTAGTATATAGACTTGAACCGATTAGATGCTCCATCTTTTATCAGATTAAATATTGATGTAGGGCCTCAACTCTTGTTAAAATCCATGGCATTAGAGAGATCTAACCGTTTGGAGTGATCTCCATAATGGACACTTCTTACATACATGTGGATTTCGTCTCTCTCTTTATAATCCTTAGAATTCATATGTTGCTTTACTGAAACTCAAACTTTGCCTATTTAATTTCCCTGTGGGTCTACTGAGGTAATTTTACCAGTTTAAATATTTCCTAAATAGTACTGCTTTTGATTTCAATGAAACTTCGAAAGATATTCCTTAGTTTATTATTCTAAAATTTAGTCACTCAGCCATGTCTGGTCTATTCAATAACCTAGTGGCTTTATGCATTTTTATCTCATCCTCCTCTCGGCCCTTATCATTCCAGATTTATGATATCTAATTATTTTTGGCCTTTCCTCACAGAAACCTCAACTTCCCCTTCACTGTCTTAACTTTTCTTCCATGGACTGTTCCAGCTTCATTTTTATTTATTTGTCTCTTGATCCCAGCAATCTGAAACATATCCATAATTTTTGTTGTTGTTTTTGAATAAGCAAGTAGAATTATCTAGAAAGTTTCTAGAAATTTTCTTTTAATTTTTTTCTATAAAGTTTGTAAAAAGACAGTTACCAGCACTTTGCTAACATTTCTATAATACAACTTCTCTTTTACATTCTAATAAATTTGGTAGAGACACAGGAAGTTTCAGAAAACCTGAGAGAATGAAACCCTGACACTTAGAAGAGATGGTCAAGCTCAGGCTAAATGATCACTTTAGAGAATGTAAACAGTGTTGACAGAACAACCTGTCTTATTCCACACTTAATTAAACAGATGGAAAAGTGAAATCTTGAAAATTTCAAATTCCCTCATCTTTTGGATGATTAAAATGCTAATCTTAGGGAACATTTACCAGGCTGTGTGATTCATCTAATATGTTGCTTTGGACATGATACAATTCCTAACTCTGAAGTTCTGTAACTCAATGAACCTTAGTAACTCACTGTTCCCAGTACAAACTTAATATCTTTCTTTTATGCATTAGATCGATGATTTTCTTTTACCACGTATAAGTCACCATGTAGAAACTCATGAAATTAGAGAAATTAGAACTCACTTTCTAGAGGTGACAAAGTTAAATTTAAGTAAAAGGCAGAATATAGCAAGTGCATAATAGAGGTATAAGTAAATGGCTGTGTAGTTTAAAGACAGAAGCTCACAGAATTGAGTGGATTCATAATGAATAGAACTTCAAAAGGCAGGGTGGAAGAGATTTCCAGACAGTGGATGCTACATGAATGAAAGAGCAAAGGCATACTTTAGTGAACAGCAAATCAACTGTAGCTAGATATTAGAGGATTGGTCCTTGTAAGTTGGGTGGGAGTCAACCCCAGAAGCTAAGATGAATTTAACCTAACTACTAGGCCATGGAGTGGATTTAAGCCAGGATATAGCTGCCTGGAGTAAAGAAGTGGAAGTGTTGGTGGGCTGAAGGGTTTTGTGTTTTGGTAGGGAAATTTCCAAGTGTGAGATCTTGGAGGGGGTTCAGCTGTTGAATGAGTGAATGCTTTGGGGTTACTGTGAGCTCAATGTTCTTTGTCTTAGAAGGGTGTTGAATTACAACTAGGGGGTATGATTGTGCTGTCCTGTCTCGATACCTTTGATCTCAGAGACTTTCAGCTTTATCGACCTGTGTGTGTGTGTGTGTGTGTGTGTGTGTGCGTGCACGCACGTTTGTATACTTGATTTTCATTTTTAACTTTGAAAACATAGAAATCATTCTTGCTATGGCTAAAAGTAAAATTAAAGAAACAAGTGAGCCTATTTGCTGATTTCCGAGACCATAAGTGGACTTATGTTTTCAGGGCCAATATTTTGAAAAGTGTTTGGAAGTCATCCCTCCCATCCTTACAGCAAGAGGAAGGCGAAGAAAGTGAAAGTCAATAACTTTTCTAGAACCCGTCAGAGAACTCAAATCACAGGACAATCTGACACACTAAAATCTGGAGAGGTAGGTAAATCCAGAGAGGCATAGCCAATATCTGCTTCTCCAGCAGAGAAGTCGTGTAAACCGAGGTCCCTATAATGGCAGTGAATTATAGCTGAGAGCGGCAAAAGTCAGAATGTCTTTCAGGAAGAATACTTAGGGAAGCCCAAGTCAAGAGACGAGACAAGAATCAAGGATATTAGGGGAATTTCAAGCCTCTGTCACCTATGGTAACAGCAAGTACTAAAGATAGCCCAACTTCTATACTGATTAATAAAAAATCTCATACTAAAGACCTATTTCTCTCAGTTTCTATTATCTGATATATTGTGTTTAGCTTACAACAAAACAAAACAACTATAAAGCACAGGAAAAATAAGAAAAAGAAATGCAGTCTGAAGAGATAAATCAGGCACTAGAACCAGATTCAGATATGACACAATTGTTGGAGTTAATCAGACTCAGATAGTCATGCTTTATCACTGTTTGGCATTACTGGTAATTCCCTGAGGTTTACATGCCATGAATCCTGAATCATGTGCAAAGCACTGATAATTTAAAAAGTCAGACTCTCGGGGTGCCTGGGTGGCTCAGTGGGTTAAGCTTCTGCCTTCAGCTCAGGTAAGATCTCAGGGTCCTGGGATCCAGCCCCGCATCGGGCTCTCTCAGGTGAGCCTGCTTCCCCTCTCTCTCTCTCTGCCTGCCTCTCTGCCTACTTGTGATCTCTCTCTCTCTCTGTCAAATAAATAAATAAATAAAATCTTAAAAAAAAAAGTAAGATTCTTAAAAGCTACAAGTGTATGAACTACTGTATCCATGTAGAAACATCACAGAAAGCAAAGTCAGAAGTCCTACAGAGAAATCATACACCTGCTTGCCTACAAAACAGTTACCTGAAAAAAAAGGCCTAAGTCTCGGAAAAGCCAGACTGAAGTTCTAGAGTATAATCTGGTTGTGTTTGCTGTCCTCAGCTTTTTTCTTAAATGCTGGCATGGGGGAGGGTGTGGTGCAGAGGGGAAAGGGAAGGAAATGATGCATTTGGCCTGTTGTAAAGCTAGATTTGTCATCATTTTCAGTGATTTAGAATCATGAAGCCAATATAGTTATCAACACATAGGAAAGGCGTTATATTTAATATTGCTTTCCCTGGAAACCTCCAGTTTTTCCAGCTAAGATTTGTCCTACTGCTCAGTTGTTTTGATTCACTATGATTTATTCCTGAGCTCATGAATCATTTGTCTCTCCTATATAAGAAAAAAAAATCCTTTCTGTTGATTTCCATTCTATGCCAGTGGCCGTGTGTGGCTCACTAAGATGATAACCTCAGCCATAAGCCATAAGCCTGAGACTCGAGAGACTGATGTGTAGGGTACAAAGACAGGAATTTAGGTTAGTATGAAGCAGAGTTGCTATTTCCCCAGATATACTTGTGAGGAAGACAAGGGAAATGCACTGACGTTATTAGTGATGTATTTATAACAGCCGGTACTCCCACCCTGGGTTCCATTGTTGAACTGCCACTGTTATTTCCATAAAAATCACACCAGGCTGTTTCAAGTTTATACAAATGATTTACTGCCACACTTGCAAGAGTGAGAAACAGTTCTTTAAAATGAACATTTACTTTAAAGAAAATTTCAAACAAGTCCTATGGAAATGCAGGATAGAGAAGGCAATTTAAGACCATGCTTAAAAGCCTCAACATAGAGGGGCACCTGGGTGGCTCAGTGGGTTAAAACCTCTGCCTTCGGCTCAGGTCATGATCCCGGGGTCCTGGGATTGAGTCCCTCATCGGGCTCTCTGCTCAGCAGGGAGCCTGCTTCCTCCTCTCTCTCTGCCTGCTTCTCTGCCTACTTATGATCTCTGTCTGTCAAATAAATTAAAAATCTTTAAAAAAAAAAGCCTCAACATAATTGCGGTAAGCTTTTCTAAATAAAAAGACACTCTTAAAATCAACATTGCTAACAACTCCAAGTGTGACAGATTAAAGAATATGTATTTAAACTGGGATTTATTTAAGCCCTTTGTTATCGTGACCACATGCATAGTAATAATGACATTAGTGATAATTTCATTGATTTAATGTGGTCTTTATATTCATCTAAGCATAAAGAGGCTGGGTTTTGGGGTTGTTTTGTTTTGCTTTGTTTTTTTAAAATTGGATTTCCTATCTGGATAACCAACTCAAAAATTTTTTTATAAAACTTTCTAAACATATGTCTGCCAACAGTATCTGGTGAACTTCTTACTTTTTTTTTTTTTTAAACTTCTTACTTTCTTAATAGCAATTAGAAAGGAGTGGTTATTGGTTGTGAGAGAATACTTAACTGCTTTTGTCCTAAAAATATCTAAGCCTTTACTGGACTACTCAATGGTGCCATCCAAGTCACATTTACTATTACATTCAGTGATCAGCTAGTCCAGTTTACCCTAGTCTCTGATGGTCTGGATAAAAATCTTCTAGAAAGGTGGAAATAAGATTTGCTTTTGACTAAAGTACATTTCTTTTGGGTTCAAAAAAAATTTTAGTATAGAATCAATGGTGTGGAAATCACATACTTGGGTTTGGGAGTCCAAGAAATTTGGCTCAAATCTCCATTCTAAAAATAGACTTTAACTTGGGTTCGACACCCACATAGCCTCCCAGAGGTCCATGTTCTTATTGGAGCTTGGGAATAATTGTGCAGTATCGTGCTTGGTACCTGAGAAGGTGCTCAGTGTCAGTTACTTCTGCAATTCTTCCTGCCTTCATATGCCACTGGTTTTTAAGGAGATTTTCAATGGATGATAAATAATGAGGGAACCTGAAGGAGTTCACATTGATAGATGGCTTCTATCTTCTCAATGAAGTGGGAGCTTATAAAGACTGTATTGGGGTGCCTGGGTGGCTCAGTCAGTTAAGTGTCTAACTTCAGCTCTGGCCATGATCTCAGGGTCCAGGGATCTAGCCCTACATGGTGGTGGTGGGGGGTTCTGCTCAGCAGGGGAGTCTGCTTCTCTCTCTGCCCTCCTCTCCTTACTTTTTCCTCCCTCATTCCCTCCCCCTCCCCCTGCTTGCTCTCTCTCCTCAAATAAATAAATATTTTTAAAGCCAAAATAAAATAAAATAAAATAAGAAAGACTGTATAGTGTAATGAATATTGAAATAAAGGTTTAGAATAGCTACTCTGTCCCTGTCTATGTGAGTTAAGCATCTTTATTTTACGAATATTGATGTTCTGGTTTCTTTTGTTCAATTTCAGGAACTGTGGCAGTCATGACTCTAAATTTTACTGCTAAGAAAACTACAGTCAAATTGTTGGTGAGATGGAATTAATTAAAATGGAAGTCAGAGTAGAAATTAGGCTTTCTTTATTATTTATAGTGTTCTCATAAAGATGAAAAAGTATAGTTTTGGAGGTAAGACATAGTGGTTGCCATACTGTTTTTCATTTTCATTTGTTCCTTCATTTATTTAGTAAACTTGGTAGTTCATTTCTTTTCATCAATGAATAATGTGTCTATCGTACCAGTTTGTTTACCCACTCACCCATTGAAGGCCATCTTCTTCTATGTTTTGATAATCATGAATAAATTCACTGTAAACATGCATCTGTAGGTGTTTGTGTAGATGTAACTTTTCTATTTATTTGAGTAATTACCAAAAAGCATGATTGCTGGATCACCTGGTAAGAGTATGTTTAGTTTTGTAAGAATTATCAAACTGTCTTCCAAAGTGGCTGTACCACTTGGCATTCCCATCAGCAGTAAATAAGAATTCCTGTTGCTCCACATCCTCACACATTCTCACCAGCAAGAATAAGTATTGAGAGTAAGAGTGAGAAAGTATCTCAGGGTTATCTGAGCACAAAACTGCAGGGAATGAGACCAGGAGAGAGCTGGTTGGGAGAACATGGGGTGCTTGTTAGCTGGATCAGGTAGAAAAGAAATTAAAAGTGAATGGAGTGGAAATGCTTGTTGCGTCTTGGGTCAAGGACCATCGTTTTTAAAAAACCCTATGAATGGGTGAATGGAGAAAGCATTTTGAAGTGAAAGAGGTAGGGGAACAAGAAGAGTAATTCAGAGATGCTAAAGGAAGAGTTTACAAACAAAAAGGAAGGGAATGAGGGAGAGGGAGCTTATTAAATTGTGTGTGGAAGTCACTCCCAGACTACATAGAGGTTTTCAAAGTAGCCTATGAACACATAAATTCCAAGGTTGTTCACAAATTTTTTTACGTCTTTGTCTATTTGAGCAGCCATCTTCAAGAAAAGCAAAGAATGGTAAAGCCCATACACAAAGGCCAATTTAACTTGATATAAAGTTGTAATATTTAGCATTTCTAGAGTACAAACATTCTGTATGAATCTTTTAATGAGGACAGAGACTCACTATTTGATAGTATGCTTGCAATTTAAAATACAAATCCAATTTTACTCTGAATCTCATGACGCCCTGGACCTAGGATGTTTTTTTAAAAATCTTATCAAGGGGCCCTTGTATTGCTCTGTAGATTGATATTGTATACCCAGTTACATTGCTGAATTTCATGGATGTGCTGCAGAGGTCTTGGCCCCAGGCAAACTGCATTCCTTTGAGGTTAACCCAAGTAGGGCTTTCTGGAAAGCATTGTACAAGGGATAATGGCCCCAAAGTAAATGCTTAGGGAGCCAGCCAGCTCAACACTTTCTAGGCAGCCTTAGTCCTCAGCAGGCAAAAAACATCTCAAAAGGGCACTGGATTTCAAACTGTAAGAGAAAGAAATAAAAACATCTACCTTGCATTTTTTTCATCATCTTTATTATTTGTTTGTTTATCTTTAGAGATACTTGGAAACAACCAAAAAGTAAAACACTACCTCTACATAATACCTCAAAATTATAGAATTTATCAAGTTTGGTTTAGATTTAATGCCAAAAAGTAGATTGAAGAAAGCAAAGAACTCTATTAGGCACCTTCATTTTGCATATTCAAATGACCAGTTCCTCAGTAATTGGCACCTCAAGTTGGTCAAATTAAGTAAATAACATAGACCTATTAAGATAAAAAGTATACATATTATGTGTGTGTGTATATACATCCATATATATATCTTTTATAATCTGCTTATTTTCATATATATAATCTATATAATAAAATTTTATATATCTTTTATAATCTGCTTATTTATATATATAACCTATATATAAATATATAATCCATATATCAGATATAATTCATATATCTAATATATATAATCTTCTTATATATATCTCTATATATCCATATATATTATAATCTGATTATTTCAACGTCCAAAATTAAATAATTATTCAGGGAAATGAATCAGTCTTAGGAGACTTGTAGAATTAGAATACACAGAGAGGAGAAAGATTGTCCATGTGTAACAAGAATGAATGGCATTTTTGGGAGAATAAAGAAACTGGACTTTCTAGAATCTGTTGAGTTAGACAGAAATAAAATAAAGAGTTTGGAACAAAAGTGTGGGCAAACTTTAAAAATAAGGCAGAGGAATTTACATACAGAATATCCTTAAAATATTTATCACTGTTAGAATAGCATAAAGCATAACATGACTGTTGTAGAGGGATGGATTTGGGGAGATGTTGAAATAAGAGGTACTAGGTAGGAGTTGATTGCAGGAATCTAGGGACCAAGTAATAAATAACTTAGTTAGAGGGACAGATAAAATAAAAAGGAGAGGACAGACTTAAGAATCAATTTATAGAAAAAAAATTAGTTGTTTTCAACTTCCTTTCAAATTGGCATTAACTAAAAAATGTATGGTCATGTTTTCTCATGTGTAGTATATTTAGAAACTTTATATTGTGGAGAATTTCACACCTACACAAAAGCAAAAGAAGATTATAATGAACCCCAATAAATCCATCACCCAACATCAACATGCAACCAATCCTGCCCATATATAGCCCCACCTACTGCCCCCTTATTTTTATATATAATTTGCCACACTAATATTCAACAGTGGTCACAATAAATTTTACTAAATTTTTGCTTCAAAATATTTTTGCATTTTTATTATTTTCTAAAATTTATCAATGTTGTAAAATAAGTGTTTTAAATTCATGGTACACATTCTTATTTTAAATAAACAAGAGCTGAAGAAACTACTAACCATTCAATAGTCCTAGCTACATAGATGGAACTTAGAAAAAGTCAAGGAAATCACTTAAGTTTCTTCTATTTGAGATTAAAAAAAGCACTATTTTATGGAATATGTAATTACAGGTTATATCTAATGAAAATGCCTTGCAAATACAGGCCCTCAGTGAACATTTACTCAATGGACCATTGATATAACAATAAAAATGGAGTTCAATAATGGCTGAATTTAAACAAATGACCATATAACTGCTGGTGTTACAACTGATGATAGTTGTAGCTGAGTGTAAAGGATAGCATATAATTAATAAAAACCACCAGAAGTAATAAAGAGATATATGTATTCTGAAAACTGCAACGTCATCTCCACTTAGAGTTGAAGGCATTGTGATCTGAAAATTTCTTTAACGGTGAAGATTTCAGTTCATGGTGATTTGATGGCAGAACAAGGACTGTATCTGTATTTGTTTTTTTATTGTTTTCAGAACAAAGGGTCACACATTTAGGTTGTTTAAAACAGCACAAATTTATTGTTGTACGGTAAATTAGAAGTCTCACTGGGGTCAAATCAAGGTGACAGCAGGTCTGTGTTTCTTTCTGGAGGCTCTAAGAAAATTACTCTTTGCCTTTATTGGCTTCTAGAGGTTGTCCTCATTCCTTGCCTAGTTATTCCTTCCTCCATCTTCAAAATCAGCAAAGATGAGTAGAATCTTTTTCAAGCCACATCTCTCACGTCCCCTTATCTTTCTCTTCTACATTTACTGACTCATGCAATTAGATTGAGCCCATACAGATAATTCAGGATGGTTTGCAATCTCAAGGTTCTTAACCTTTGTCATGTCTACAAGGTCTCTTCAGCCACGTAAGAGTACATAGTCCTCAGTACCAGGGATTAGGACATGAACATCTTTGGGGAGCCATTGTAGACCACAGCAATAGCATCTTTATGATTTGGCTGAATACATTTTTTCTAGTCAATTTGGATTCAGTTGTAGTAATATAATATTGATAAATCATTAAACAATGAATTCTGTCAGTACAGACTGGATGATGTGTGTGCATTTTCTTTAAACATGAATCTACTGCTCTAGAAATTTTGAGTCACTGTGAGTTTCCTTTGAATTGCATCTTAAGTGTACTCCTCTAGTCCTACTGGGGGAACTAAGAAAGAAATATACTTTTAGAAGGAAAGTCTCTTTCTCACCATGGGCTTTGAGGTTTGGAAGGCAATGGATTCATGTGATACAAAAAACAGATTTAACAGACAGGTATTTTAACATTCACTAGATGTAAGCAGTTAAATCTTGGCATTTATAGACATAAGGGTTAGGATTCTTTTTTTTTTTTTTTTTTTTTTACCTGAAAGTCAGGGCTAACTAGTAGTTTACAATTTTATTTAGGCATCAAAGTCTATGAAACTGAGAAGCAAAAGCATCACTTCAATCTCTAAGCCTGTAATTTGGGGATAATAATACTATGTAGGCCAGAAGGTGATTCTGATATATGACCTAGGTAAGCACCATTGCTTTAGCCCAGAATTAAATCAGAATGTTCATGTTGGAATGTTGGTGTCAGCCATTTTAAAACTCCCTTGGGGATCCCAAAATGTAGCTAATGTTGAGAACCTTTGCTTGGTACTAATAAGTCTAAATGAGTTCTGAAGATGTTCTACAAGGCTGTCAAGCAACGAGCCATCCTGAGGTGAGGGCTGTGGTGAAAGAACTCCATGCACATGTGAAGATTTATGCTCAAGTGTGTTTTCCAAAATACTGCCATCTTCCTACTTTGTTCCCATCTGATCTGAGTGCTTTGAGGGGGTGCAGTATAGAATACATACTTACAAGATGGCTGTGCATTGCTTGCAGCTGAAGGGCAATATTCATAGGGGCAAAGCATTGTTCAGGGGAGGAGGAACTACACAATCCTCTGCAGGTACTCTGAATTACTGATGAAGGGACATGAAGAAGAGCATGGATAATATAGGTCCTTCTGTAGTTAAGTCTCTTTTCTGTCACCCTCCATCATTCCTTGAGTCTCATGCAGATATGCTGTCACCTATGTGCTTTTTGGCTCCTGGGCTGCTCTCATGAATAGTAGGAGGCAAAAAGTAACACCAGAAAGAAAAAATAAGCAAGTGCTGAAAGATAAAGGAGGACTTGATGAAAGATGGATCACTATATAGATGATTAAGAGCCCTGAATTATGTGAGTATCATGACTTCCGATCAACTGACTCTTAGCCATTTTCCCATGTTCTGGACGGCTCTGAGAATCTGATGAGAGCTATGGATCTTCCTTCCAGAAAAATGCACCTGCCCTCAGGCTCAAAAAGTTTTGCTTATCATTTTCTTTACAGTCCTCCTGGAATGATCACTAGACTGCCAGTTTTCACAACTTCAAACCACTGGCTACTTTTTCTCAGCCTCATTCCACTACTAGCTGTTGCGGTGCAGTGTCGGAAGCCAAGAATGTTTTGATCTTAGCTTTTGTGAAAGGTAAGCATTAGAGATAAGTATGAACATTAGTCAAAAATACTCTTTTCATGTTTCATGTTTCTCACCCTTTTTGAGGAGGACGAGAATGCCCCAGAATCCTGCAGTTGTGTGTAGGCAGAGTGATCAAAGCTTAGAACAGGAGGAGAAACAGTCAAGAGAGGAAAGAAGGCAGAGATGAGAATAACCAGAGAACTGGGTGGAGGCTTAGTAAATATAATTCTGTTATTGTCCAGAACTCCAGGATCCTTTAAATGTGTCCTGGAGGTTCCAGCAACCCAAGTAGCATTCAGGAGAGCAAAGCAAAGGCAAACCAAACTTCGTTCTTTTAGCTCCTTTAGTGAAAAGTAAGAGTGGTGAAGAAATAGATTATTGATTTGCGTGTGTTGGAACTATTGTGCCTGGAATCATTACATAGGCAGGGAAAACATGAGAGGGGGAAATGTAAAGATCGAAATATTGAAAATGGGCTTTTAAAATGTAATCAGGAAATGCTTTGGTAGAGAACGTAATGGGATTGCCTGATCATAATGACAATATGGGACTGAGTAAGAATCTGGCCTCCAGGACACAGGGAGGATGGACTTGTCCCAGGAAGTATGAGGACATTGAAGTGGAGCTCCTCCCCAAGTCAGTCTATCCTTCTAATGTTGCACAAACTACATTGTCCCGACATCCAGTATATATTTTTCTCCCCACTACAGTGCAAACTTCTTTGTGCTATCCCCTACCCTGTAGCTAGAGCAATGCTTAACACGTAGTAAGTGCTCAATAAATGTTTCTCTTCAACGGAATGGAATTGACTCAAACCAGATTTTAATGATAAAATACAACTCATTGCAACAAGCATTTCTCAAAATGATATTATTCAGAATGCACAAAATAACTAAACTCTAAAGCAATGAAATGCAATTTTAAATAAAAACATGGGAGAAATGTCTCATGGATGTCTTTTGGAATGCTTTTCTCATAGTCTCCTAAAAATAAAATTTGGAACTTCTTTATGCAGTTGGTCTTTCAACAAAGATAAGCGTAGATCTGGCCAGGGTTGTTGTGGCAATAAAATTATTTTCCTATCTCAGATATTTATGTTTCCTTCTGAGAATGTCTAGTTGAAATGGTGACATCTGTGCAGTTTATTAACAGTCAACTATATGTATTGAAGTAATATTATGTAACTCTAAATAGTTTGAATTCCCAAAGGAACAACAAAGATTTTTTTGGATGAAATGTCTTATTATTCAAGGCTCTTAGGAAATCTTTAAATAGCCCATCCACTCGCAAATGTGGCTTAAAAATACTTGTTTGTATTTTAAATGTCTTTCCTTTCCAAAGAGATACTGAATTCAAATTGAACATCTGTTTTTTGACTAAAAAGTCATCCAAATGCATTTTCATATAAACGTGAGACAAAAAGATGAGTGTGCCATAGGTGGTTCAAGTTCATTCTCTCAGTTCATCAAGAATTGTGTCTGAGCTCAGATAAAAGATTGCCCGGTGGTGGTACTGCATTCTATTAAGTCAAATGCTATATCAATTAAAGTCTTAAAATAGAAAATAAGCAATTTTCTCCCATCTACTTGCCTACTGTAATTAAATTATCTATTTTTTAAAAATTTTGAATGCTACTTTACCAGAAACCTATGTTTAGCAGCCCTCTGTTGCAGTAAACAACATTAAGAATATTTGTTTATTGGTTATAGATAAAGGAATTCTATTTTCTCTAGAGTAAGAAGATGTTCCTGTGAAGGAAATAGTAACAACAGCTCATTTTCACCATACTTTTCCTTCCTGATATTTTTTAGATGTATGATTTCATTTGATATTATAAAAACCCTGTGAAGCAGATCGTACCCTCCCTTCCCCCCAATTCACAAGTGAGAAAAATGAGTACAAAGACTCATTCACTCATTCATTCAACAGATATTCACTGAATCTTTATTTTGTACTAGACAAGTGCCAGGCAGGGACTGGGAAACAGAGAGTTGAACAAGACAGACATGCTCTCTGCCTTTATGTAATTTATGTATTGGAGGTAGAGATGAGTAAGTAAGTGAATTATTTTTATTAACAAAAATAATCATAACTTGTATTATTATAAAAGAAATAAAGAGAATGCATTTCGAGAGGTAAGGAAGAGTGGAGAATGATCTTAAATAGGACAATTAGCCAAGGCTTTTGGTCACATAATCAGCCAGTCATTGGTGAGTCCCGGCCATTCTCATGTCTTCTGCCTCCTGAGCTGGTGCTGAGTTAACTGCTGTACACTGCTAGATGGATACAATTGTGAATGGCTCCTGGAAACTAGCTGGGCACTTTGGGAAATGACATTCATTTTCTTCGGGTCCCACATCATCCTTGAAGTGGAACAGGCAGGAGGAACAGGAAGCAGATTTCCCTCACCTGTCCATAATTTGGGGCAACTTTAAAGTTATGGTATCTCCCTGGTCCCCAAAGTAGGAGATTTTGACATTTGTCTCAACAGAAGCACTCAGTTCTGTTTCTGTTCTGGGTACCAGAGTCCCTCCTGGTTAAGTAGCTACAACATAATTGGGCCGTCCGTGCCCTTACCTCTCTTTGGTAAGTATTCCATTTTGTCATGCATTTTCCACATTATGAAAATATTTTCAGGTTAAGTGAGAATAAAAGATAAAGCATTTATTTCACAAGTTAAGCAGCCAGGTCTATGGTCAAACTAAAAGTAGAAGCTAAATTTACACGCTCAGGATTGCTGTTTGCAAAGTCCATTTATTCTTTCCCAACAGAGTCGGGAAAGCAGCTGAGCAACATGGAATTCCAGTTTTTCTAGAGGGTTGTTATAAGGACAGGAGTTTGGTACAATACTGTCTATTTACTCCTCTCAACATTTGGTTACCTCCCTCGTGACCCTGTGGAGCCTGAGGTAATGCATTCTGCATGGTAGCTTGGGTCTGAGAAGGTTCTAAGAACTTGCTGACAATTATGCATTGTGTTTCATTATTTATCACACTGGGGTAACGTGAATCCCTCTGATGTCCACTGCAGGCTGATCTGAGGCCCACGTTCACAAGGGAAGTCATGAGGAATCCTATCCTGCTTTTAAAGCCTCCCCCGCCTCTGCCACTTTCATTTTATTCAGTTAGGATAATAGTAGTAGCTTTTATAACTGAAAACTACCATCTTGTGTCTACAAACTTGACTCTGTTTTAACCTAGTGTGCTTGCTGCATGTTACGTACCTCGTGTTATCAGAAATTTTGGATATTTGCTCTGGAAAATTTTAAGGACTTCAAAGTGTAACTGAGCAGCCCGAAATATTTCTACAGGGTCAGCTGCATTCCACCAACACCAGAAGCCTGCGCATATCTGGCGTTGTAAATAAATAAGGGACACGATGTTTGAAGATGTTTGAAAAAAACGTGGTTTTCCCTGACCTGTGCAAAATCGATTGGAATGTTTCTGTAACATTCCTGCTTGCCTTTTCGAGCTATGGATTAAGGCAAAATTCCAAGACTTTTCAGGAACTGATGTCTTCATTTTCCAGTGAGTTTGTGCACATATTAAAATTGATATAAAAGTTGAGGAAAGAACATTTGCTTTATTTAAAACTTTCTAAAGTCAATACTAAAACAAAATTGTGTTTCTATGCATGCTCACTGAGTTTGGGTGTTTGAAATTTAGAGAGCTTGAAATTCTAGGCCCACCAAAAAATGAGGGATGTCAAATGTAAGAAATGAACAGGCTCTAGAATATTTCAGTGCCCTGGTGGGATATTTTGGGTAAAAGGGAGGCTATAGAGTGTACCCCCATAAGTGCAAATTGACTATGGGGATATGGATTGTTCTCCGGTAGCAGGGACCAACTGAGGAATGCCCTGTTGGGGGTAATGGAGGATGGCAGAGTCCTGGGTTTGAGGAGGCAGGTGGAGTGAGGCATGAGGACGTCATTCAAGGGGGACAGAGAGTGAGTTGTTAAGATGGAGTGTTAGAGCCACTACATCTGTGTGACCAGAAGATAAAGGGATGCTGTGAAGGGTCTTCTTGTCTTGCTGCCCCTG